>SDVV010022348.1:0-12965 GCA_016164225.1 Gammarus roeselii | reverse complement strand
ATTAGGCTTCATGGGCATGAAGGACACGATCAATTTATATAATCGTGCTTGACTGACTTTTTCGAAAGCTTTTTGGAAATAGAGGTATAACAATTGGATAGGAGATTTTACGTCATCAGTTTCAATTTCATCAATTTCTTACAATGTTAGCAGGTTTGTCTAATGCTGTGCTCAGAGACTTCTATCAACATGTTAGTGTCATATATATCTGTTTTTTTATCCGTTATAAACATTCCATCAACTACTCAATGATTTTGGTGGGGCTAATCTGTTGCATTCCCTTGGGAGGGGCATGTGTCATATGTGAGAGATTATGTGAAAAACATTGAGAAGGATCCATTGATTTAGTTCTGAGTCCTTTTCAATATTCTGGAATAACATTGGTTAATTTGAGGATGTAATAACTTTTCATTTATCATTATGTGTCATTACTTCGTCAAATTAAAAAATATTCTGGGATGATGTTTTTAAATCGACATTCTGCAATGATATCGGATGGATTGGGAATATCTAGATTGTTTATCGGAAATACAAAACAAACACAAACGATATCGAAAGACACTCATTCCAGTGTCGTTCTGCTTGTTTCTAACTCTTTTTGGTCGTTCTCAAGTGGTTATATTACACCAAGTTTTTCACTCAATATGTGGAAAAATGTTACTTCCACATTCGTTTTGGTGCTCACAATCTTTTCGGTTAGGCTACATATTTTTTTAATGAATCTCCTACTTACTTTACGTTCGTTTTTTGGTAGATTTGGCAAGTGGGTGTTTGATATGACGAGTTATCTGCTTCCATTCGACCAGTTTATCAGATTTCTCATTTCCAATGTACATATGCTAATTGACTGCTGGTGCCCTGTTTCTTTTCTCAGGGTAGTAACAAGTTCAATATTTGTATGTGGAGTTTAAAAAATTGTTAACCGTAGAATCGACGTTGTGTCCGAGGGTTATATCCGGTGGTAGCGTCGACTTACAAATATCATAAATGGTAATTCATCTAAAACTATGACCTCTCTCTTGATTTGGTGTTGTTTTCAATTCGAGCTTCATCGTTAAATGTTCACAGTTAAGGTCGCTGGTTTCGAGTGGTTTGATTTGTTCTGCGCTCGCGACCTGAAGTTCGATTGCACAAAATAGAAGATCATGGATATTGATACCTCATGTAGAGGACTTTATTATTCGAGTCTTGAACCTATCGTCAGCAAACCGATAAAGCCGGTACAGGAACTATGAGTTCTTCAAGCCCGAAACTGTTTGTATGGTTGCGACTGTGGTGAGGGTAATGGATCGATCGATGTCATCCGAAACCGAACTCTTATCATTGCGGTGGATAGTTAGTTTTGCAGCATTGTATGTTTACTGACATCCTAAACTGAATCAATATCGGGCTATGCTTGGAACAGCCTATCCTAATCTTTGAAGCTATAATTTGTGCTCAATTTCATCCGCGATTCTATGATATCTATTATGCCGATCTTTTCGTTTTGTTTCAAGGGTACCCAATGCGTCGATGTTGTTTCCATTCATATTAAAGGGTCCCGGCCATCACGTTAATTAAGGAAATTAGACACGCTCTGATTCTATCTATCGGCGTTTCTTCACGAGGGGCGGGGCCTAGTTATCTTTCATGGATATACTTAGGGCTTGCCACTTAGGGCTTGCCACGAAAACCTCTATGAAATTTTGGTGCACCAGCCTTTGAAGAACTAGACGTGTTGACATCAGCATCATCTAGCGAAGCCCTGATAAATATAAATGAAAACTTTTCAGTCGGAACCAGCGCAAATATCATGTAACTTAATACGTCTGTTTAGTTATTAATGTGTTCATCTACACCTGGCAATAAATCCATGTTCATATCTGTATGAGGAACCGCCTATAAAAAATATTATAATCATCAACATTTCAAAGAGCATACGTTCGACCGGGGACGGAAATCCGATCCCAGCATGTGCTTGCTGCACTCGTTCATGACACGTTAGAACAGATCATCAGCATCCATTGAAATAAAAAGTTAGTTCATCATACATTTGCCTAGTTTTGCTGGTACATGAGCGTTCTCATTACACAAATATACAAAGTAATATTTGCTATTTCTTAACATAAGTTGATGAATATCATGGTATCGTTGATTCGGATGATCAATAAGGTTGTTCTGTTTATAAATTTGTGGCTTTATACAATGAACGCACTTTGTCTTACTCATAGGAAGAGTCTTCTATGTTGAATATTCCCTCCCCCCAAGCTTCAACCTCATGGTCGCTCATGTGGTTTGTGATCGTTGCTTTGTTTTACTCTGTTCTCTGATCGTCTTCCCTTAAAGCTCTATTATGAAATGTAACAACGCTGTCTGCGCTAACCTTACAACAATGTTTTTGTCTCTTGTTCAGGAGGCTACGGTGGAAGCGCTCCCTACACCCACCACAGTTTTCCACATTTGTTTGGCGTAACAATTGTTTCCAGTAATAAATGTTGCCAGAAAGAGCTGCAGTTCAGACCGAAACAATTGCAGTGCAGACACAAACAATGTATTGACAGATGCACTGTCATGCACTGACAACAGCCTATTGACAGATGCACTGTCATGCACTGACAACAGCCTATTGACAGATGCACTGTCATGCACTGACAACAGCCATAAATAATGCGCCACGTAAACAAATGGCGGGGACTTCTGTGCATTCAAATTGAAGGGAAAAACGTACACACTACAATATTCAGGGAACAATTTTCTCATATGACTTCACAACAGACCAAAAGAGGGGGTCAAAATGAACGGGGGAATGTCGAATCAATATACAGCACGTGAGCTTCCTTATAACAATTCTATTTTCTAAAGATTAAGCAAGCCGCTCACAGTTCCTTTTCTAATATGTTTCCCAACAACCCTTCCATATTCTTCCTGTAAAAATCTTTGTCTTCTATTTTCTGACCTCTGAACAGACCTAACATTTACACACCTTCCCTGAATTACCCTAATTTCTTTTTATTTGTCGAGCATATTCTAAACGGGGAAAAAAGTCCGTGCATTAATGTTCTTTACCGTCCCTTGTCTCTCACCCTTCCGTCTCCTCGAACAATACATAACCATGGCATTCTGGGCTGGTAGAAAATCTTTTTTGTTATTATTCACTTTTCTAAAAATAAAACATCCTCTCTTAGGCAGCAGTTCGATCCCGCAGGTACACGCGTAGCGTAACTTTCTTCCGCTCTGCTTGGCATGTCGCAGAAAACAATTGCAGTTATTCCTCGAAGAGTTATTGGGAATCTATTTGCCTGTAAGAAATTTACAGCTATTGCGAGGGTTTTCAGAAAAAAAACGGTCTGTATTGTGCACAGGCATGCAAGGGAAATAAGGGGGGCAGGAAAGCATGGATGCACATAACAGCGGGGCTGATAATTGAGGATTACTTTTAATTACACGGAACTATCTCATTATGTTGCTCGAACACTTGAAACCAGAAGGTTTATTTGAAAGGGTTCTATGGAAGGTGAACTGAAAATAATATAAAATATGATTAAACATATTGTGATTTTGTCTCAACGACATCGACGAAGTTCATTGCTGAAAAACTAAGCCCCTCCGTTACCCAAAAGACTCAGAATCAAACTTTTCTAGATAACAACTGTTGCCAGAAGTAACTATTGCCAGAATCAATTGTTGCCAGAAACAACAGTGGCGAGGAGCAACGGTTTGCAGAAACAATTGTTGTCCGATAAATATGTTGTCAGATGCAAATGTTGCTTGGTTAAAGTGTTTATAATAACATTCTCCAGTGGGACAAAAAGTTGCCCTAAGCAACTGTTGTCAGAAACTTCTGTAGCTTGGAGCAACTTGTGTACATGGCTAATGTTTTTCATACTAAAATTGCCGGGTGCGACTATTGCTAGAAGCAACTGTTGACAGAAGCAATTGTGGCAATACAACAACGGTTCCCAAATGAAACTGTTGACCACAGCAATGATTGGTGTGAAATATTTTTTGTCTAAGTAACAAAGCAGCACTCGCAAGTGGATAAAACGGTTCGTCCTTATTATCTCTCACATCCCATCAAGAAAACCTAAAGCGAAACTATTCAATTTCATTGAGATATTGGGATTTTGGGCTAATCAATGGTACACTTCACTTGTACGGCTCTTCGTGACTATTTTCAATACCTCTACCGGAGCGAACCGACGCATTATCGTTCTGGGAGATAGAGCACTATCAGCGAACGATGTTTGTTCAAGAACTGACGCATTATCGGTCTGGGAGATAGAGCACTATCAGCGAACGATGCTTGTTCAGGAACCGACGCATTATCGGTCTGGGAGATAGAACACTATCAGCGATCGATGCTTGTTCAGGAACCGACGCATTATCGTTTAGGGAGAAAAAGCCCTATCAGCGACCGATTTTGTTCAGGAACCGACGCATTATCGGTCTGGGAGATAGAACACTATCAGCGAACGATGTTCGTTCAGGAACCAACGCCTTATCGGTCTGGGAGATAGAGCACTATCAGCAAACGATGCTTGTTCAGGGACCGACGCATCATCGTTCTGGGAGATACAGCACTATCAGCGAACAATGCTTGTTCAGGAACCGATGCATTAGCTTTCTGGGAGATAGAGCACTATCAGCAAACAATGCTTGTTCAGGAATGACACCATCCCCCTAAATACTAAAACAATACTCGACATGAGTCAGGCCATGTTGAAAAACAAGTAGACCCAAGGAATCCGCCTTACGACTAATCATACATCAACGACAACTGTCATGATTCACAGTAGGGAGCAAACAATTAGGGTCTATCGTCTATTTCGGCTAACTGAGGGTGAAATAAAATTCATCAGATGATATGATTTTTTCATTAGGCTATTAATTGCAAGAAATTATCTCTACTAATGGCGTATCGAGTCAATTATTTTCCATCTTCAATGTTGACGGGGTTAGGAGAAGTTTGACAAAAGTGCCCCGAAAACGTTTGCAGTTCTGTGGAGCTTACGGATAATGGTTAAATTTATCTATTATTGGCAAGGCGTTAGTACAGCACTGATATCATATTACGGCAGTTGTCAAGATGGTTTTTAGGGAAAATAAATTTATCTGTTCTCTACTCCCTAAATGTTTGTCAGAAATTGTTTTCTATTGGATTTGAATACAAGCATGATTTTAAAGGTGAAAGCTCTCATAACATCAAAGATTTGCTCATTTGGTGACTGATGCACCAGGTATCCGTGATCCATCAGTTTACCTCTTTGTATATCAGATGATAACATTTCAAGGTACATGAAGAAAAATGGAAAAACTAGACTTATTGACGTCGATACCTCCAACACTTCAGCCATAGTAGTGTTGGTTCCCAAACTTCATTCAACCCCAGTAGCAGCAAAAGTGGGTTAGATTCAGTTATTTATCTACCAGTTTAGGGGTAAACGTTTTTTATCTAAATTGCATCGTTGAATAGATTTTGGGAAGGTTGTGGTGTTTGCGAGATATACGACAAATTGACGTCTGGCTTCTGCAAAATATTTTGAACGGACGAAAAGAAAACATAATTCATGAAACGGATTTAGATTTGGAAACAATTGAAACACTTGGTATGAATCTTTACTTCAGAGGGAGCAAATAAATAGTTCGAAACGGCATTTTAAATGTCAGTAATTGCGCATGATAGTGGTTGAATTCAACAGAAGGGTGGATGGCTGCAGAGATTATTTGGTGGGGGAAGATTATAGTGACAAATTTTATCGTTACAATCGCAATTAAAAATTTAGAATGTATAATGGTTGCCATCCATATTCAATCCTTAGGTTTTAGGTATGAGGGACGATAAGTAGTATGACACATTTGTTAAAGAAAACAATTTCCATGACGGCGACGCTGCTCCTTGCACGACAATGGCGTTCATGTTATGTTGTTGGGGAGGTAGAGAAACATGCTGGCACTGTGAGCTATACATAATTCTCTAATACACAACAGATTTGCATTTACAGTCCAAGGGTGAATTTATTGATTACATCAAGATGCAAAATTATTGACACGTGCCGTGAATTTTATGCGAAGAACTTCACAGGTGAACAAATCAGACATATTTAATTTTAGCAGTTTGTATTGTTAATTGAGGACCTATACACAATTAAACTGCTCATTGCTTCAACTGAATTGGAATAGATAAAACTAATTATTATGTGACGTTTGCAGATACAATGGGCTGTTACAATAATTGTATCATTTTGAGATGATAATCCATTTGTTCTGAGTCAAACTGGTCATATGTACATAAACAATGACAGCAAGGTTTATTGATTGGGAAACTGCATCGCTGATTCAAACTAAAATAGTAGAAAATGCATTTTGATGTATCTTCTTCATTCACTTTGTTTCAACATAGTTTTTATGGTTTTCTGTGACCAGTGGTGTTCTTAATTCATAATCTGGGCTATGATTTTTTTTTTATTACTGCCGTCGCTCAAGATTATTGGTTAATATACATCACATAAAAAATCCGTATGATAGCTTTTGTTTGAACTCACCTACTGTAGAATATGTAATTCCTTCCAAATAAATTTTATTGGAGCCAAGTAATGTTAGAAGGCAGTGGATATATATTCAATTTCTCAGTGTTACACTCTGCACTGGTATTTTATTTAATTGATGCGTTCGAAAAATCACTTTCACAGCTTTTAAACAGTAATTGATCCGACCATCGACTGCTCCCTACTGAGGAAGGCAAGGCTCGGCTGGTTGAATCCGCCCGATCATGCCTAAGTAGCCCATTCCCGAGTAGCCTCATTAACGACCCTCCGAACGACGGAACACCAAACACTAATGTGATCAAACGTTGATCTGAAACACGTGTCGGTTTCGTTATATTTATTTTTATTCTCGAGATATAATCTTCACTAAACCTCCGACGATAATCTTCGATAAATCCAACCGGTGTAATGTTCTATAAATGCTCAAAGTTTCACTCCATAAACTATTATTTCGCGAGCAATAAAAAGGCTGTAGAGTCTGACCATCACGATTTATTTGCCGTGTTCAGCAAATGGCGGTGCTCTCGAGAGGTCATCTGCCCATTTAATGCGGGCACCTATGACAGAGGAACAACCACCAAAGACCGCCATTACACAGTTGAATTGTCTTTTTGAAGCCCCTGCGATCACATGACTCAGAGGAACCAGGTTCAATTCAGCTCCTGTATCCATCACGAGTAAACGAGAGACTTCGCTAACAATGCCACGGCCTAAGCGAAAAGAAAGAGTGGAGTTGCAGTAGGCTTCTGATTTGTGTGAAGTAATAGGTAGTCATTAATCGAAACCCAAACAATGAATATGAAATAAATTGTATGTCCTAAAATAAAAGTTGTAGACAATAGAAGAAGAAATATATTACAGGATATTAACATATATTAAAGTAATTCGTCGGTAAAGAGGCTAGAATCGATCTTTCGAAATACGATTTTTTTTCAACTATTTCCATTTTTCTTCCAAGGCCTCGACAATCTCATTCCCTCGTTACCTCCACATTTAACTTACTGGATTCTATAACCAATCAAAATCCCTTACCCACCAGCAGAAAAAGGGGTTATGGATCAATCCACCAAAGTTGCCAGCTACGCCGCAAAAGCTCATGGACGGAGTATTGGATATCGAGTAAAGGCATTAGAGTGCGCTTGCATTGACATTGCTTGTGTAAGGCTTCTGCGATTTAAGCTCTGATCGTATTATCGACTAACAATAATTGACGATTGTTTATGGAAGACTTTTTTTCTGACATGGAGAGGTAGTTGGCACAGCAAATTAAGCAGGGGAAGCAAGAGCTGCAGCAATAGTTAATGCAAATGAGAACGTATGAAATGTTTTGTATGCCAATCAAAGACTCGTTCGATAGTCTAGCTAATATTGGAAACTTCCGCTCCTATTAATAGCAGGAGTTCACTAAATTACATTCTTGCACGATTACTGGGAGATATTTCCTAGTAACCAATTGAGAGGTGGTATCACATACCAAGAGTAGTTGGTATGCAGCGGCTAATTAACCATCGAGACATATCGATAGATTTCAACTAGCATTATTACAGTAGATGGTACATTTGTTTGAAGAAGGAAGAATGTATTTAACCCTCTTTTGGCAAGTTGCGGTCAGCACTGTGTTGCAAAAGCGACCGTTTCAATGGCGGGCGCTTCAAATGGCAGGGCTAAAAAGCTTTGCTGCGACATAAACGAAGTCAACTTTAAGAAGGATGATCAGCACTTGCAATACGAACCATAAGAAATAGCCCTCGGCCATATTCAAAATCAATTAGCTATTACGAAAACAATGACATATTCTAGAACAGTTAATTGTAGAGACACAACCAGAGAACAATATTTACCCACATTTCCTTCCACTTGTGGGGACTATTCAAAGGGTATGCTAATAATCTTAGAACACTATTCGTTTATATTACAGTGTCAGCAGACACGAACTGTTTATTATTGATATTGTAACTTTCTAATGGTTAACCAAACGATTCCCTACTCCACACTTGCTGTTTTGTTGCTTACGAGAAGGAGAACGAAGATGATAAGCATCGAAATGCTTCTGAGGTCATCCGAAAAACATATTTTTATTTACAGAGCATTTAACACTCCTCCTCTTTCACTAGTATGGTTTATCTTCATTATTTCGAAAACTATTCTGAAGTAAAAAAAAAAACGCTCAACTAATCAAAGGTCGTTTGTAAACTCCAGAGTGACATTGCATGTAGGATGAAGTTCATTACATTTAATTCAATGTATTTTGCCAATTCAATGATTACTCCAATACTATGAGCAAACAAATCCAATCATGCAGGCATTTGTAATCATTGTAAATCCGAGTAAATAAAACCCGATTACAAATTGAACTGATATATACTTTTTTTCAGGTTAGTATTCATTTTCAACATATTATTGCGGCTGTTAATCCATATTTTTCGTAACACGCGACAGTGCCGACACCCATCGAACGAGGGGATGGGGCAGAGCACTCGAGGTGTATGAGACGTTAACGATGCGTTCAAAGAGGCGATTGGCCGAAGCAAATATAAACAGGTATTTTCGTGTCTCAAAACATCTTGACTGCCTGTCAACTTGGTTGAATGACAATAAAACCGGCGTGATGAGTAGCTTCTTCAGTGTAATATTAAAGGATAAGTTGCAACGTGTAGAAAAGTTCCATGACCTTTACCTTTGGACGATGAATTCCAGAGTTGTTTTATAATGGTTATCTGTAATTAGAAGTTATCAAGCTAACCTGATGGTAATGCATCCAGTCAGTGAAATGATGATGTTTACAATCCCGGTGATAATTTTTTGTCGCTGAGGAACAACGCAATTAACAAGGGGCTGCATAATACATTTGATATTTGATCAGACCACGTTGACAACATCTTACTATATCATAATTCATATGAAATTTTCATGTAAACGATTTTACATCTTCATTGACGATAAAAAATAATGTTGCATTGAACGTAATACTGATAATCGTCCTTATGATTAATTCCATATAATTTTGCAGAAATTTAGTATCGATTCACCGCAATTCTTTATCAAAGAACCTGTAACTTCTTAAACGGGACGACGTTTCATATAAACGATTAATGCTGAATGACGGGTCGGCATGGTATATTTACTTAGATTTTATCTGGTCGTGTGTTTGGTGAAAGCATTTGGAGAACAAAACTCGTTTGTTGATCATGACACAGGGTATGGGACCAGCCGCATCAATTTTAAATTAAACGATTTCACAATAAAACATTGTCTTGATTAACTGGTAGTGTGATCAATCTTACCAATTATTCATTAAAAAATACTGAAACAATTATTTCACAATAATAAATTGACGAGCAATTGTTCAGCCTAAGGAATGAAGGAATGATAGCCAAATATCAACCGATCAATACTTTGGTCATTTAACCATTAGAAAAATAACTGTTCTTTTTGTTGTTTTGACGTGCATTGGACATCACTTACTTTTTTTATTCAAGTTGTAGCAAGTATTCTCAATGAACGATTAAATTTTTATAGGAAAAAATATAGATGCAGCATAAACATTGTTAATGAAAAATAAATTACCAATTCCAATATGTAAAGCATACTGTCCGATTCGAGAACCCCTTTGATGCGGCCAATAATAGTAAATTGCACAACACCCAATCTGGGTGTTAGGCCATCATTACTTGTACCCAATTTCTGAGGTAGTTAGATGTTGTGTGCAAGTGCGGGACATAAATGATCTCTGAATTTTGATGCCGTTATATGAAATGTAAACAAATCAGTGTGTGACATGGATTGTTGTTTTAATTTACGGTCAAGCATAAATACTTTAACCATTCATATGTTGTAGGCTGGTTATAAATACTATTTCCTGCTATATGCATAGAGTTTTTAGCTTCAAGAGTAAGCGATGCTCTATTTCAGACAGCTCGTTACGATGACCACATATTAGACGATATGAAGTCTTTCTTCCTTGCCTCTCATTTTGATGTCTTTATTTACAGCTTAATTGGGAGTTTTTTTTTGAGAAATGTTTATTTATTTACAATTCCTTGCAGAAGGATAAGTGGTCCTTGAGCGACATTCTTTACTGGTTAACAGAACGGCCCCTGCAACTCAGCAACTTTTCCTAAATTTTGATGAGTAGGTTCAGTGATTCCCCCTCTCCCTTGCATTCTATACCTTCGGCTGAAAAACAATACTTATTCGTGAAACCGTTATTTAAGGGTCACCATCATATTAAGTTGAGCTTTAAAAAAAACTGCGATAAGGGAAACATCAAAACTATCATTTGAAAGTTCATCATGCCTATTTTTAAATATTTTTCCACGTATGCATAATCTTAGTTTCCGTCTTGTGTCATTGGGAACACTGAAGCCAGGAGCAGCACCAGCGAGTGCCAGCAGTCGGCCGTCATCCTGACGCCTCACAGTCATGACCGAGGAAGAATGCACCAAAGAGACTGACATGTATGCAACTGAACCTTTACTGAAGTCGTCGTCTCGAAAACCTACATTAACCTCGGCTCAGTGCTCTCGGCTTTTATAATGGAAACGAATGTTATCGAAAACGTATCCAGCTCATCGCATTTGATAATTTAACTATATAAGTATTACAACTGTTATGTTACATTCTGCACTTATTTCAAAGTTAATTTGATAACCAAACCCCCCGCAAGAAGATCGTACAGATTTTTCCATTCCACGCGAAAGCCGTAAAATGTTTTGTGTCCACGTTATTGATGAGCCGGACGTGCCGACTACCACGGATGAGGGCAATCCCTGTTGGAGCATTAGCTTGTATATCATTAGTTCTAAACCAATAAAAACACTTCCACTTAAGAGCATCATAAAAACTAATGTTAATTAGTATTTTTGAGGCCTGGTCGTGGCTCATTGTGCGCTTCAAAGTGAGAGCCGTATAGAAATGAACGATGGGAAAATGAATATTTTTTACGTATTTTGTTCGGTCGTGAAAGGAAACACTTTCCATCGTATGCTCTTAATTCTCGTTCTCGACACATACAAATGCACCATCAATGAAATGTATTTCACGCGCATGGGCATTCTTTAAAGGAGATATGGCAATATGAACGCAAAGCATAATGGTAATCCCTCAACAGTTAATGGTGCACACTTAATCAGTGTTCGTTTTGGGTTATTGTTTTTATAAGTACCAAAAACGTTTTTATCCAATTTATCAACGCTCATCATCTTTACGCAGCCAATAGAGCATTCCTTGTACAACTTTCCTTCCATTAATTTGGACGATAGTTTCGCCCCTCTGTTCTCAAACTCCATCTTGCCGCCCGTGTGACTGTGGTCAAGACATGTTTTTATCCATTCCATTCTAGGTTTCTCCCTCCTGCTCTATTGTGGGAGCATCGAATGCTGCCTTAACACATGGTGCATGGGTACCGTCTTGCTCACTCTGACTACCATAGAAGCGCTGTTTCCACCCCCCACAGTGATCCTCAGCTGATGTCATATCATGCTTTGCCAGAATTAAATGATTACAAAAAAAATTGCATATGGAAGTAACTGTTGACAGGAGCTATCGAGGAGTGGACACAAACTACGTGTAGGCAAATGCACTTCGATGGCAGACGGCGGAATTTAAAAGTAGAACATTTCCATAGGGTTTACATTCAAAAATAATTTCATTGTTTGGTATCAAAAATGGAAGGGAAAAAAATATCAAAAGAAACATTGCTGCATGAAAGAAAAACAAAACCTTAAATCCAAACCCGACCACAGGCAAATCAGTTCGTATTATGTTTCGTTTCAACAGTCCTGAATTATTCCACCAAGGTCTTAGCACCGACTTGTTATTTTCCACATAATTACACATTTCATTGTTTTCTCACACTTTCGATGCAACAAAGTCGATGCCCTAATGTTCTGTACATTCCTCTACCCCACACTCCTCCGTCATCGCAATCTATACCTATCCGTAGTGCTCCAAAAGAATTCCATATCTTCTTCTCAATAATATTAAATGTTAATGTAATAGAATTATCTGAATTTTCAATTTATTTAGAGCCAGACTGTTTCCGGTGTTTCCAATACGAATTGAATAACAAATCATACTGTTTAATAATGTTTTGAGCACATATACACTGTGACCTCAAAAATACTTGGAAATTGTCTACTGATAAAAACATAGATATTAGTGTTACGTTTGTTCTGTATGATTTGTACTGAACAACAGAATAACGTTGAATTTGAACTGGACAGAAGTTCATGGTCTACTTCTCGTTATTCAGATGACGTCATCCAAACGAATGCTCGGGCCGAGTGCACACAATGTTTGTTAATGTATAGACATACAGCCGTTTCCCCCTAGTTAGGGGGGTGACTAAGCTAGGCAGACACAGAGGGGGGAGGCGCCCAATCTCCCCGCCACAAGACCGCCGTGTCCCTCCCGAGGCTCGAACTCGCGACATGCAGCACC
>SDVV010022347.1:0-12966 GCA_016164225.1 Gammarus roeselii | reverse complement strand
CACATCTCATCTTGACATTGATTTAGAGAAAATTCAAGCATTCATTTACCACACATGCAATACAACATCATTAACGGAAGATGGGGTGTCATTAGTTGTGGAACTTTCACTCTTATTGACCCACCGAGTCCACTTGCGCCTGTGTCTGCTGCATCCTCTTCTGAGCCATCATCTGCTGGGGGGTGCGCGGCCCACCCACTATCTCTCCATTCTCTCCTGTGCCCCCAGGCTGCAGGCCCCCATGCTCTCCCCCCACACCTGCTCCAACACCATCTGTTGACCTGCACAAAAGAAAAACATTATCCTCCACAATAAGAAATAGCTGATAGACACAATAGTGGATGGCTACTGTGTAAGATGTTAGGTAATTGCAATCATTATCATAGATAGTGCTTACTGTGGCATATTCAACATTGACAATTTAGCAGTGATATTTTGACTTAGACATCATATTTCAGTCAAATTGTAGCATAGGCTGGGGTTGACTTCATACATTGACCACAAACTTGGGAATAACTACCACGCTGCATGGCAAGTGAGGCAGGAGTGACTGGAATGACTTCTCTTTTCATGATCGAATACAACTAAAAATTCGAGGGTGTCAATAGAAAAAACATGTTTACTTGGATAATTACCTACTTGGATATTTAGAGTTTCTTTGCTATTCACAGCCGGTCACAGCATGGCTGCCACCCGGCTCACATCCGTGGGGCACTCCACTTGAGCTGCGGCACCTGCATTTGCATGTTGTAGCCACATTTGCCAGTTGGATCACAGCTTGGCGTCAGGGTTAAGCAGGGAGTTGTCCCCACAGTGAGGGTATCCCTTAATTTGGGGTCAATCTGGAACACAGCTGAGGTATTTGTCCAGTCGGCTCTTGAACGTCAAAATGTTTGCTGTAGCCGACAATTGTGGTACCCGTTTGATCTCACATATTTTCAATAGCATTTGATTGAATAACTGAGGTGCCCGGCATGTGAAGCTGTTGAATGCAACTGTTTGCATCCCATTGCCGCCGGTCAGTTTTGGAATTTTGAAGCAAGATATTATGCCAAATCTTGCCTGGTTTCTCATGGCCACTTTTGTTACAATTTTTTAATTGACATTGACAGTGTAGCCTTCCAGAATTTTCCTAACGTTTATGTCCAAGAATCTTTCAAAATGTCTTTGGATTGAGTATAGCCTCAAGGCATTTAATCTGTCATTATAGTCCATTTCCTTTACCTCTGTCATAATAGAGGTGAAGCTTCTTTGCACTGCTTCAAGTCTATTAAGATATTTCTGCTTATGTGGGATCCAGAGAGGGGAGCAATAGTCAATGACTGGTTGGATTAATTGTTCCCAAAGAGTCAACGTTGTTCTTTAATCTATAGCCAGTAAGGTTCTCATGGCCCAGGAACACAGTGTTCTGCCACTGGCCTCAACCTTTGCAATTTGTTCAGGGAAAGAAGCAAAGTTTTGCATTAGTACGCCTAGATCACGCAAGCTTTATTTCTCTTCTATAGCTGTGTTATTGCTAGAACTATATGATGCTTTGGTTTTTAGAAAAAAAAAATCCATATCTCAGTGATTTAAATTTAGATTTGTTAAATTGCATATTGTTTTTACCAGCCCACTTGCCAGTTTGAACCTTTTCTACATCACTCTGGTATCATCCACAAAGCAAGAGACTGATGTATGTGGACAGCTTTGGCCCAGATCATTAGTTAATATTAGGGAAAGCAGTGGTCCAAGCATAGTGCCTTGTGGGACCCCACTAAGGACTTCCAGAGGTGCAGAGGCTTTTCCATTCACTACCACACTTTTAGTTGTGCCTTACAGAAAGATTTTAATCCATTTGCAAACATTCCCCTTGATACGGGCATTATATAGTTTTGATAACGGTATAGCGACAACCGAGGTGACTCCTCCCCCCAGTCGAAAACCTGGGGTGACTCCCCACACCCCCCTTTTAGGCACCAAAACATTGGAAATCAAAATATTTGACTAAGAGACTTGAAAGAGCAAGTCTTTGTTAGTAAGTATGAGCTACTTGCTGAAATTTGACGCGCGCACAGAATTTATGAAAAATCGCCAAAGTGAACGTGTGTTTTTCAGGTCCCTGATAATTTTGGCTTGGAAAAATTGACGTTGCGCAAACTTTGATGCTGTGGCAGTGTTTTCATTGGATTAGGACCAAATTTGGTGGTGAAACTCGGAATATGTTGTAGTTCATTGTGTATGAAGGATTTTGAGAAGGAATGTAAACTTAAGTAGATATATACAACTATACAACTGCGGGGAATCGCCCCAGGTAAAAAAAACAATTGGGGGTGACTCCCCACACCTATTTTATTATTAATATCTTCATTTTTTTTCAATGAAAAGTAATTAAATGCAATTCTACACACATATAATGACATCTGGAAGTAAATAACCTACAATAATGACACCATAGCCCATTACAAAATGCGTAACTAATTTTATAATGACTTGATGTATTCAATACATGGTGACAAGTCCAGGGCCTAAGTGTTGACTTATGTTTAATGCCCAGGAATAATCTTTTTCATCATATTTTCATATCTAGATAACAATACCTTACCTAGCATGACTTGCATTGATGTTAATGCAATAAGTTTGCTATTGAATAGAAGGAATAATTTTTTACCTGTTTTATCATATTATTGAAAAGATTGTTCTTTTGTAATATTTGCTAATTTACAAATACTTTAGGGTCATAATTAGTTCAGGATGTGGAGAAATGACTTCCAGTAAAGTTAGATTGCAATTATTGAAGAAAAACTTTGTTTCCTGCAGTGAAATCAGGAAAAATAATTCTTTTGACAGTCAAGTATGATGGCAGCAGCGGAAGAGGAGCATAAAAAAGACCTGTCAGATGTAATATTTTACATAAAATTTCATTTTAAGCAACTGATATATACTAATATATGCATGCTCTATCTATTGGTACTCTCAAACTTTTAATTTGAGTTTCAATTATTGATACATGGGGGGTGCTGGGATTCACCCCGTTTGGTGCGGGGAGTCACCCCAATTAGGGGCCGTAGCTTGCCACACGGTTTTTTGTGAATAACTTTTTTTGGTCAACGATACAATGTTGAAACTTATGGTGCTCCATGGTCATAATAGTAGCTATACACACCGTAATTACAAATCTTCTTGGTCGCGTACTTTTTGAGTTATTTTAAAGTATGCGCAGAATATAGGGAGTCACCCCAGTCGACGCTACATTGATTTACTTTGTCAATGGCCTTGGCAAAATTAAGATAAATCACATCCACATTTGATCCATCACACAATGCTTTTATGTTTTTGTCAGGGTGCTCCAGCAGTTGGGTCAAAGTGCTTCTCTAATTTCTGATACCATGTTGCTTAGAGTTGAAACACTCATTTTTTATCAAGAAAATTCACTATTCATTGTTTCATTACTCTTTCAAATATTTCAACTACATGTGATGTCAAAGAAATTGGTCTGTAATTTGATGGCCTTGTGAGCTACCTTCTTTTGCTAGAGGGAAGATGACAGCATGTTTCATGGTCTGTGAGATATCGGAAGTGTCCAAAGACTTCTGCCACAACATTTGTAGGTGTCTTGACAGTACCTGTTAGTAGTGTTTCAATAGAACAGCTGGGATGTTGTCTGGTCCGGAACTATTGCTACCTATGTCATCATTAGTTTTTGTAATTTCTTCAGAGATGTCAATGTTAAGATCAGTCAATGATAATTTGGAGACAATTTCAGAATTTGTGTGAGTAAGCATTGGGATACTTAATACCAGTCTGTAATTCTCACTTGACAACTAGCTCATTGCTTTGTTTTCATCTACCAGTTGACCAAATTCATCAATTAATGGGCCAATTTTAGTTTTAGAGGTTGAAAATATGGCTGCATAAGCAAAGAAAAATGTTGACATTTTTTGTTGTTTTCTCATAAGCTTTCTTTCTTTTCATTTTCTCTTCTCTCTTGGTCAAGTGAACCTTTTATCCCCTTTTCTATCAAGATGATAGCTTTTCTTGTTTTATGAGTCTAAAAGGGTTACCTTAGTTGCAAAAGTTTGTTCTGCTTAATTGCTTGCTTTATCATGAGCAATTTCTTTTCTGAATAGTTTTTCTTCCTTTGGGAATTTTCCTTTTTATTAGCACATGTTGTAAAAACACCTGCAACAGAATATCAAAGTTATTCTGTGCTTCCTCCACACTGTTTGCCTGATCAATGAGTTGTTTCCAATTAGTATCAGAGAGTTGTGTATATTTACTCAATTTATGTTTGCAATTAAGAAGCTCAGTTGCCAAAAAGGCATGTTCCCAGAGAAGACGGTATTTAGGTACTGTGTTCCTTCTCAGTAGGTCAGCGTCTAGACTTATTTCTATCACATTATGATCTGATAGTGCAGTTCAAGTTATTTTAATGTTTTTTATGTACTCAACTGAGTTGAAAAAAACTAGATCCAGGATAAATATTGTTATTTTGTGTTGGCTTTTCAATAATTTGGGTATGAAAATATCCATTTACTAATTTGAACAGTGTTTCAGCTTGATTTGCTGCTGCTTTGGTGTTAACTTTGCCAATGATATAGCTACCAGGTGCCACTGCTTGATCATCATTTAACCATTTGATGAATAAAAAATTGGAGTCACCACAGAGGAAGATTTTAAATTCAGTGTGATCAATGTTCAACGTGTAGTTCTGTAAGATTCTAAGCACATCTTCTAAATGTACAAACTTGCAATTTGGTGGTCTATACACTGTAATTATTATGGTTTTCAGCTTTCTAACTTCAACAGCAAGTCACCCGCAGTAATCATTGGAAAACTTCAACTCATTGCAGCTTCCAAGACCCTCTTTAACATGGACTCCAACACCACCACACTTCCTATTTGTGCAGTCACTTCTGAAAAAGGTGTAATTTTCAATGTAGAGCTTAGCTGATTCAACATTTTTGTTTAGGCATGTCTTTGTCATGTCAATAAGGAGTGAATCACTATCAGATAAAATATCTTGGATCAACTATATTTTGCCATATTGGCTTTGGCTTGCAAATTCAAGATGATACTTTTTCAATTCATTTTTAATGAAAGCTTTTTGAGAGTGTTTCCTCTATTGACTCAGTGTTGGTAGCTCTCTCACCAGTGGGAACTTTGGTTTACAAGGGCAATGTAGGAGACTCATCAGAGTTTCTATAAAAAAAAAAATTGTGACTGGTCAGCACTGCAGTGGTGATGGCCATGTACTGCTACAGATGGACTCATGTGGGCATCATCAAGAGTGCATCTGACATCACAAGTAGGCCTGTTCTGGTCATTGTAACGAGGGTGACCTCCTGTTGACGTCGCGAGAGGAACCCATTGGAAACGGTTTTGGAAGCGGGTGTTGTGTAATCAAGGCTGTTGTTTGACCCAACCTTTTTTAGCCAACATGGTTTATATTTGGGTGTTGCTGGGTGTTGCTCAGATTGGCATTTCATTGTCTGCTGGCTGCAGTAGTTAATGTACTTCTTGCTGGGGCTCCAGTGGTTTTCTTGTATTTTTAATATGCAGCCAGTCACCTTTTTTTGGTGCATTACATATGATGATACGAGTCATTACATACCCTTGGATAGAATTTCTTACTGAGTTTATCCTTTTTGCAACCATACCTTCCCAAATCCATGAACTTATTGCAATGCTTTGGGTGGGTAATAATCTATTTGGGCTTTGGGTGGGTAATAGTATAAAGCCTTTTTTTTTCATCAGAGGTCATTTTCAATGCATGTCCTATGCTGCAGACTTTTATTGATATAATGGCTGTTTTTCAAATTTCATCACATATCAAACTTTTTAGCTCGATAGTTGCAAACACCTTTACAGGAAGTCATTACTTCAAACCCTGATACAAACATCACCCAAGAAGGATAAGATGTATGAATACGATTGTAAAACAATCTTCTAGATAATACAATAGAACAAGCATAGAAGTGTATCACTTCATTTCTATAGTGAACTAATTGTTGTAGTGTGAATACAAAGACATAGTTTATAGCTGAGACAAATATCTTATATGCTACTTCAGCATTGATCCTTCATAAGACCTCACAAAAAAAGTATCCACCTAGAGGTGCCAAGAGGAAGTTTACACTTAGGCCTTGATTTGTAGCCAAGCTGTGCGCCAGTTTGCATTATCTACACTAAGGCTCGCTGAGTGGCAGTCGTTTGATGTTGTAAATCATCAAGGCAATCAAGGCATTTGATGCTGTCAATCATTCTGTTTTGTTAGCCAAACTAAGGTGTGTGGGTATTCTTGGTGTCGTTTGATGTTGTCAATCATCAAGGCAATCAAGGCATTTGATGCTGTCAATCATTCTGTTTTGTTAGCCAAACTAAGGTGTGTGGGTATTCTTGGTGGATTGTTGGATTGAATTGGTAAATTTCAGATTGGGAGGCAAATGTGTGTATCTGTGGGGGGAGTTGTCAGTGACTTTTGGGAGGTGACAAGTGGAGTACCCCAGGGTTCTGTGCTGGGCCCGCTCTTGTTTCTGCTGTATGTTAATCATGTTGCAGCGGGAGTGGCTTGTAAGTGGAAGGCTTTTGCTGATGACTTCAAACTTTATTTGAGCTTCCCACGCAAGCAGTTTGCTTGGGTGTGTCTTCTTTGCAGATGGATCTTAATTTGGAGCAGTTTATTTCCTTGTCATGGAATCTCTCTCTGAACATTGCCAAATGTGTCTTTATAAGTTTTTACAGGGGTTGTCTTGAATTGGAGGTGCTTGATGATGGAATGGCCTATAATTTGAATGGTGTGGCACTTGAACTTGTTGATTCCTGCAGGGATTTGGAAGTGTTTGTTGACTGAAGGTTGCAATTTCACCTCCATGTGAAGAGTGTTGTTAGAGAGGCTTCCACTCAGGCAACCAGTCTGCTCTGTTCTATTGTTAATAGGAGTTCTGTTTCCATGGTGTCTTTGTTTATTGCTCATATAAGGCATATCTTGGACTATTGCTCTTGTGTGTGGAATGTGGGATAATTGGGGATTCTGAGACTTTTGGAGTCTGTGCAGAGGCAGTGGACCAGAGAAATAGAGGGTCTGGGTGGAGTGGACTAGGGTGAGAGGCTCAAAGCTTTGCAGTTGTTTTTGGTCAGAAGAAGGTTGTTGCAACTGGATCTAGTGAAGTGTTGGAAGATTTTTCATTGTTCTGTGGATTTGAAGATGTCTATTCTGTTTGAGCGAGCTCCAGATGTAAGCACACTCGGTCATTCTTTCAAGCTGGTGGTTCCTCTATGTTGGACTGACTATAAAGGCAGATTCTTTTATTCCTGCTGTGTTCAGGTCTGGAACAATCTGTCCTCTGATGTGGTGCAGTGCAATTCCCACCATGGCTTCAAGAGGGCCTTGGCTGAGGAGTTAGGGGGGGGGGGGGGGGGGGGGGGGGGGGGGGGGGGGGGGGGTACAAGTTTTGCTAGGCATAGCAGATTTAATTTTGTGGTTTTGTTTCTGTGTTTTGACAGTTGTGTGCAATTGTTGACTGTCATCAGTGTTTTTTGTCAACCTATTAAGCGCAATCCAACCAGCGCCCTGCTGCAGTTTTGATACTGTGTTGTTCTTTAGATTACTGGCGTGCTAAGGTATACTGCCTTCCATGCCCGCATGCCCTGTTGGCGGAGCTGCGGGGGGCTGCAGAGGTGATATGTTAATTTCTTGATGGATGGCCTTGTATCTAAGTTTGGCATTTGTCAGTCCAACATCATGATGTTGTTGGTGGTGTGTCTGCTTTGCAGGAAGACATTTGACAAAGTATTCCAGACTGGATCTTCATGGAAATTGTTATTAAACCCAAGCAAGTGTACTATTTTATGTTTCAGATGACGTTTTGCTGGATGGAATGGTCCTGGTTCACAGGCTCTTTACACTCTAAGGGGGGCTCGTTTGGAGTTTGTCCAAGTTCATTGTGATTTGGGAGTTGATGATGATGTTGGTCACAAGTTTCATGGCCATGTCAGAGAAGTTGTGAGACAAGCTGCTGGTCTTTGTAGTGATTTGCTTAGGTCGACAGTGAACAGAAGCCCAAATTTTATGGTCACACTCAAATTTTTGGTAAGTACCTGAAACATACTAACTAAAGGCTTGCTCTTTCAAGTGCTGTAGTCAATATTCAACATTTCTAATGTTTTGGTGCCCAAGAAAGGGGTGCAGAGAGTCACTTCAGGTAACACTAATAACAAATGCTTACAGATTATTAGCAGGTCACTATGAAAATCTTGGAGGCAGATCAACTCTACTCAGAAGACTGGTTTAGAAGATCTTACTGCCTATTTTTGAATTAGGCCCATTGACCACAGCAAAGTTTGGAGACAAGTTGGTCATTATCTTTGTTGTTTAATTGACAAATGCCTGGAGACTATTTCAGGTAACTAAAAATTCAATCTTGGCAACAGATTAACCCTTAGCGTCGACCGGGGCGACTCCCCGCATTTTCCACATACTTCAGAATAACTCAAAAAGTATGCGACCAAGAAACGTTGTATTTACTGTGTGTATAGCTACTATCATGACTATGAAGCACCGTAAGTTTAAACATCCTATCATCAAACAAAAAAACAAGCGGCAAGCTATGGCCCCTAATCGGGGGCCAGATTGCACAATTGAGCACGGGATTGAGAACATTACATGCGTTTTCATTGCCGAATAATAAGATCCAAACCAGCCGTGTGCCTCAGAAGATGAGATCGGCATATCTAGACCTTTGCGAGCGCTCGATGCAGTATGTTTGCCGAGTTACGTGCGCCACTGTCAGAGACACTGACAAAAATATACAAAACAGAGATCTAGAGATGCAAGGCTGCGAGCATCGCGAAATAGACTGCAGAAATAGATGTGTGTAGAGTTTGAGATGACCGCACATAGACGTAAGCGTCTTTCACCAACCAGGCGTCATACAAAACAGAATGTAACATTTAGATGATCTGAACACTTTCTTATGGTAGTTATAAATTATAATGAACAATACCTGTCAGTTCTTATTAAAAATTGCCATTACTAACAAAGCTTAATTTTGTACTTCCACTCCGCTGTCTTTTCCATGATTGTTGCAGCAAACTTGTTTACATAACATGTGTGACGTCGATGTTTGTTTCCATCTATTGTCAAAATGCAGTAATGTTTAATTGTCGTTCGAACCATGCAGGGCGTAATTCAATATTACAGTTTAGCTATTGTTGCATTCATACCAAACGCTGATTCTCTTTGACTTGACTGATATTGCCCGTTGTATTGTAAATCATCAATTTTTTATTCTCCCGCCAAAAAAATGCGATATTGGTTTTCATTAGTTTCTCTCAGTAACCGATGACGATCCGGACTGTTCGGTCACAGAGATTAGTAGTTCTTCAATGATGGTTATGGGCAGTGGTTAGGAATCATGGTGTCAGTTCCAAATAATATGCTATGGAGGAAAATGCGTGCATGAAATTTAAGCACAACAGATATTTTTTAAAATTGTTTACGTGCATTGTACTGTCTCTGCGTGCAATATTTTGAAAGGTGTCTTCACGTGCGCTTCATCTCAAGATTTCACGTGCGCTTCACATATTTCTTATCAATGTTCGCGTGCGCTGCCTGCCAAATTGTGCAATCTGGATCGGGGGCAATTTCCTGCACCGAATGGAGTGATTCCTTGCAAATTGAAAGTTTGAGAGTGACAATAGAAAGAGCATGCCTATATTAGTATATAACAGTTGCTTAAAATAAATTATTACTTCTGACAGTTTTTTTTATGCTTGTCTTTTGTTGCAGTCACACTTGTTTGTCGAAGGAATTTTTTCCCAATTTCACTGCAGGAAACAAAATTTTCCTCTAATAATTGCATGCAAACTAACTTTACTGGAAGTAATTTCTCCACATCCTGAACTAATCATGACCCTAAAGTATCAGTAAATGAGCAAATATTACAAAAAAAATATCTTTTTAATAATACAATACAACAAGTAAAAAATGAATTTCTTCAATTCTATAGCAAACTAATTGCATTAACATAAATACAAAGCAAGCTAGGTAAGGTATTGTTATCTTGATATGAAAATATGATAATAAAAGATTGTTCCTGAGTGTTAAACATGAGTTGACACTTGGGCCTAGACTTGTCACCATTGTTATAAACATGGGGTCATTATAAAATTTGTTAGGCATTTGGAAAATAGCTGTGGTGTCATTATTTTAGATCATTTACTTCCAGATGTCTCAATATGTGTGAAGAATTGCATTTAATTACTTTTCATTGAAGAAAAACTTGATTATTCATTAACAAAATAGGTGCCGGGAATCAATCTCGATGTTTCTTTTTCCTCTTGGGTGATTCCCTGCGGTTGTATAATTGTATATATCTACAAAGTTTTACATTTCTTCCCAAAATCCTTCTTATGCAACCAACTACAAGATATTTCAAGTATCACCACCAAATTTGATTTTAATCCAATGAAAACTCTAGCCACAGTATCAAACTGTGCCGAACATTGATTTATCCGAACCAAAATTATCATGGACCTGAAAAACACACCTTCACTTTGAGGATTTTCCATAAATTATGTGTGTGTACCAAATTTCTACAAGTAGCTGATACTTACTAACAAAGACCTGCTCTTTCAAGTCCCGTAGTCAATTACTGACATTTCCGACTTTTTGGTGCCCAAAATGGGGATGCAGAGAGTCACCCTGTGTCACTGACCGTAGGGAATTACCACGATCGACTCTACTTGGTCGAGCGAGCTAAATCATGTTTTTTGGGAGTTTTCACATAGCTGTGCCTCTTTCCTTATAATAGCTTAAAGTAATCAAACTACCCACTATGGCTGAAATTTTGTGTTGAAAACCCATTGACTTTTTCATTTGCAAAATCATGGAGAAAATGCAACATTTTATTTATGTTCCAGAGTTGACAAAAATTTATAGAAATATAGCTTTTCAAACTCTCAATTGAAATATATAATCTCATAGTAATTTATGATCAGACGCATAGTTTTTGGTCAATTTAAAAAACAGCCCGTGTTACTGTGCTGGTTCAATCGAGCAAGGATGGACAGAGTAAGGCCGGTAAGGGTGGCACTATATTTATAGCCATATAGCATTTCCCCCAGGCATCCCAATGCTGAGCAATACAGTTTGATATATTACTCTTGTCATGATCTTTAATTTTACATGCAAAACATTATGGTTGAAGGAAATTTAAAGGTAGTAGCATTTTGTGACTTAATCAATCCCAACAATCAAGTAGCTATGGGTTAACCCTATTCTAATAACCGAGAGGCCAGTTGGATAATTTAGCGTACTTGTCAGTGGTATAGAACATGGCATACACTTTTCTAAATATATCAAGATAAAATCAGCTTGAACACCACCTAAAATCTGAGAAGCCTTTCAGATATGTCATTTTAACCACAGGTGTGTTGCCAGAGATCTTGCAATCTCCTCCCACAAAATGCAGACTAAGCCCTGCCTGATGCACCCTTTGCAGCCTAGAGCTCATGCTTTGCATTCTGGTGAATCAACAGAGAAGACGAATCTGCAGTGTTGCTGTAGCTCAAATTGCAAGAAATGTTACGAATCATTTTAGCTTTCCACACCACCATTCTCATAAATAATAGAACACCTTCAAGAAGATATATCGACTAGGTATTTCAGAAAACTGTTTCCAATGATTTATTCATTCTAAATTATAATCTGTGGTCACAGGGAATACAGTCACTGGGTATTAACTTAGACAAACAGGGCGCTCAAACAAATTTCCACACTGAAGTCCTGCCAAATTTAATTTTTGGTAATGCAAGGTAATCAGATACTCGACCGATATTACACTCTGCTGGAGGACATAGATCAACAGTTGGCCACGCATGCAATATAAAAATATTTCGTCATTGCTTACATTGTGCACAACTATTTTACAAATGACTGGAGCTACGCTCATACGATAACAAAAATGGCAGCTGTTTGGTAATCGGTGACGTCAAAAGTAGAGAGCTCATGCGTGTTTGGACACAATTGTTGACATATGGTGTAGAATATAGAATAGTTTGGCAAACCATTTCCACTGAAAAAAATCTTTCCCACAGCTAGTAATCTGAATTTACTTCTGCTCAATAATCAAATATATGAATGTCATAAATATTACGAGATGAATTACAATATTTGGACGAGGATTTATTTTGAAGTTATGCTTACTGCGTGGGAAGTGC
The DNA here is from genome assembly GCA_016164225.1 of Gammarus roeselii. Lineage (NCBI taxonomy): Eukaryota > Metazoa > Arthropoda > Malacostraca > Amphipoda > Gammaridae > Gammarus > Gammarus roeselii. The sequence goes on along the minus strand of SDVV010022347.1, from coordinate 765 downwards.
TTGCTTGCATTTCGACACACATTATCCTATGCGTGTTCAATTTAACCCAATATATTATTTCGTACTGAATTTGAGAAGGCAAGCGCTTCTCGACCGAGTTATAATTTTTTCAATGATGATGCTAATGTATATTGATATGTCAGTGTTCGGTAATTGAAAGGAGGTGACGGCAATAACTGTATTTATCTCTTCTCACACTTATACGCAGTGAAATTGCACTTCAATGCTCAATGGTGAAAAAAAAATGGAGTTATTATAGTTCAATTATTTCAATACTAATATCATCATCTACAAACGACAGTACATGCCTTCAATTATGATCTCAATCGTATTCCATGTACTCAAATTGAATTTAATATCAGCAATGAAATCCGCTTTGGAGAGAACGCACAGAACACAATACATCGAGAGGTCTGGAATACCTAACAATTTATATCTGTCTGGTCAATGACTGTAAGTCTTGTGTTTCATTACATGTGCAGGTAATTTTGAATTTGTAAACTACTTCAGAATACAGACATGGGAAAACTCATTGAAGAGGCGACGAGGATCTTTCCAGTGTTTGCCGTTTACGCTGAACCATGCGAGGGGTCAAAAATGTGTCGAAAAGAAATGGCATTCACGTTTCAGGGATTATCAGACGCTACATTTGACAGCTATATTCAGTCATAGCCGGGACATCATTGAAGGTGCTCATACGTGCACCGAACTCCACTTGAAGCTATTTTCACCAACAAACTCATAGAAATTTATACACACATATAT
>SDVV010022346.1:0-11045 GCA_016164225.1 Gammarus roeselii | reverse complement strand
TTTTGCTCCTAATTTTTAGGGCGAATTTTGCTCCTATTTTCCAGGGCGATTTTTGCTCCTAATTTTTAGGGCGAATTTTGCTCCTATATACACTACTGGTGTCCATGTTGGCACCGAACTTCAGGGATGTTACCGACGTTACCATCGACCATTTGCAGCGAGTCGCCAGGGCAGCAATGTTGGGTCGTAACGTGAGTTTAGAGTCCCACACAAGACCCACGAAATTTATAGTTTCTTTGTATACTAGAAGGGTGTTGTGCAGTGCAGGTGTAAACCGGGCACAAGGGTGGAGTGCTCACGAAAAACACAGCTATCAAGTGACTATTTTGTCTCTTGTTAGCTGATTTTTCGCGACCATTGTACTATTTCTGAAAAAGTCGCACTTATAGTACAAATGAACAAACTTATAAACAAACAATTATGACGAAACTTTACGCACGCCCTCACTCAACCACTGCTAGAACCATTCCGGCAGTTTAGCGAGCCTTGAACTATGGACCCTAAAGAAGGTTGCACTATGCACCCTGATGACTAAATTGAACTATGCACCTTGAACTATGCACCCTAAAGACTAAATATCATCCATAACTATCAAACTTGAATGAAAATATATGATTATTGGTTAAGTTGGTAAGGATGACTAGATCTTTGAACCTAATTTTGCTTGAAACTGTTCCACATTAAAAAAGTGTAACAAATTGAAGTGCTTTAGTTACTTGGATCCTACCTGCTCAGTCTCATCCAAACATGTAACATAGATTCAATAAAAATTCTGGAATCTGAACATCTGCAAAAGGATATTTACTGGATCAAATTGGAGAAATGTAATCAAACTGCTTTTGATATGTTAAATATACAGCCCAAGTGAAGAGTTTCATACAAATCAATATCATACATAAGCATCAAACATGAATAAAATACATAACTGTTGGTTAGAATAGGTTAGGTTGCCTAGGTATTATTGTATTTGGCAGTGTATGGTAACTCTTTTGGCATTCATTGATATTTGATCTCTGTTCTCGTACATTAATATATATTTCGTTAATTATATACCTTTGACATGGTTTATATCCCAGATCTTGTTGACTGCGGACCTTACATAACAGATCTGTGGTAAATATGCTAGAGCGGATTTATTCAATATGCGTTATAATAGACGACTATGGTAGGAGCAACACATCCAACACTACGAAAATAAATCATATTCTAACAGTAAAACCATACATAAAATATGCTAATTCTTCAACACCCATAACAATCACTGAAATATGCGGTAAGCCCACATAAACGTTTTAAACTCTACAGTCTACTAACGAGCGGTCACCTTACATTACTTCAAACTAGTCGATATTACTAGACTTGTAACAAGCGAAGTGAATTTTTTTTTATATATATATGTAGGCACACAATCTGCTAAAAAATTGTAAAACTACTGAGTCAAGTGGATAGATTTGAAATGATAAAGCTCAAATCAATGGAGAAATACCTAACATACGTATGAAAACGTGAAAGAAAATATTAACCTTGGTTAGATTAGGTTAGGATGAGTTAGGTTTACGGCCATCATCACAAACTTGTAGTGAAAAATGCTATAGTGGACATTGTGAATGCTCAAATAAGACAGATATTCTGAATTGGAACGCAATTTCATAACAAAGCCTGAATTGATAATTAAGACACGCGGGAATAAGCTTCTAGTAAAGACATGCGAGCGGATAACATAATTGAGATGTATATCAAATAATTGAAGAAATTTTAACACTAAATCTACACAAAAGCGGTAAATTGGCCCTCCAAGATTACATGTAAACGGATCCAAATCCAATGTCGAGAGGTGAAACATACCAATATTTTGAATCATTACATCCAATGAAGCGTATTTTATACCCAACATTCCATGAAATTAGGCAAATTTTTGCCTGTTTTAGATATATTCCTATGATAACCAATCGAAACATACAAAAACAACTATAAAGTAGCTGAATAAAATTCTCTACTCTACCCTAACCAACAATGATTAACTTAGATATAACCAACACCAATATGGAAAGGTGTATGGTCAATCAATACACAATGCCGATGTATACTACCGATCTTATATAAATAGAAATAAGCCTGCACTTTAACTCCTAAGGTGATCTGGTTCATGAAAAAATATATACTAACATAACAGCCATACCGAAAATATCTGACATTTACCACTGTGTTCATGAGAAGAATGTCATTTTTACTACAATACCTGTTCAAATCTATAACAAATTCCTAGACCTAACTTATGCTATGCCTCTTGTAGGATAAAATCCAAGCCCACTGTTTCGTAACAACGAACTCTACAATGCTTTTCTAAGTCACTTCTCAGCAATCTACCACTGATATATAACAAATTCAGAGGTAACACCCAGTCACGGTACAGTACCTCAGACATACATACCATGCATCTGTTTAGTCCATCGTCTCTTAACATCGTCGAGCAAAATCACATTCTGCCCATAATCAAGAATCTATACACAGGTATAGTTGTCAAAATAGGGCTGACATAAGTCTCAAAGAGTGTGTGGCCATAAAAAATCTGGGCATCTGTTCACTGACGACCTAAGTAAACCACTACTACGAATAGCAGCTTTCGGATAACATCTCTAACAAACCAATGGAACTTAAGATAGACGTCCACAAGAACTTACATAATTCACGTTGAACTCCAAATGACAACCTAAGAGTGTAAACCCACCTCTACACCAGGATTCCTCCATCCAGTAAATCGTCTTCTAAAACGTAAAGCTATACACTTGCTAGGGTTCAATGACGAAATCCCACAAAGATGCAGTACGAACTTACACCTCCTAAACATACATTCCTATGATAATCGTGGAAAAATCATACAACAACAACTGCAACTATAAAAATAGCCAAATTAGATTCTCTACTCTGCTCTAATTCACATTAAAAATGTAATACACAATGGTATCCAGCATAGTAAGTCGGTCAACTTACACAAATAGGCATAATGAAATCAAGCTTTTGCCTATGGGACATCTATAACTCCTCCTAAGTATTGAAGAACGGTCTTATAATAAACATATAATAACCTAACAGCAAGACCCGAGCTGGTAACAAATGGGATCTTCTACATCTATAATAACCAAGTCAAACCTTACCAGGATGTAAGAAAATATATACAACACTAAAAATAAACAACTTGTAACTAAATAATACCTGAAATAATGTCCAACATTGCAGGAACAAACGTAATATATCCTAATATTCCGATACGGTATAAAATACGCAATACCCTACGTCGAAGATGGAAACTGTCCTGAGAACAAAAAAACTCAAAGACTCATACGAAAACGGTCAAGATATAGTAAAATGAGAAGAATGATGCAATAACCGACCAATTATGCCTGAAATAGTGTACTACATGGAAGATGCATACCTAAAAATATTCTAAAAATAATATAACTCTATGAGATAACTATTCAAAAATTAAAAAAAAATACAAATTCCACATAAATCAACCGATCATTACTAAGTAAACATAACACAATACAATAACTTACAATACATCCATATCGTTCAGCATTCTCGCCATAGGGCCTCCAACGATACTCGCTATACCGAATAAAATCGAGATAAGACTACCCGAACAGTCTACATATGCTTGATAACGAAACATTTGGAACATGGAGATACCAATATATCTGATTCAAAACTGGGTAATACGTTATGGGGTAGATAAAATCTTGTAACGAAGTTGCTGCATCAATCCAAAATACAAACATCAACTCGTCAACTGCCAGACCAATTAACCGTACTCTCCCTATAGATATTATATACATATGAAATAAAAAGATGAAAAAACACAAAACGCCGCCTAAATTCAATATCAAGCTTCCAACCAACTTCCGAATGAGTCAATTATACTCCTGGGTGATTCTCCTTTGGAGGATGTTTCAGTCACCTGTTAATTTTGTAACTATTTTCCTTCATAGGATAGCTCACAACATAGAAAAACGCATGAAGGAGTTACTGCAGGAGTATGTACAACGGAGCGCGAAGGGTAATGAGAAAAACCATCGCAGAAAATAACAATAAACTAATTGAATCTATGCCAGGTGAAAATTTATAAACAGTGAATGACGTAGAAATAATACCAAGGTTGAAAAAATTCATCATGAAGTTGTCCGGAAAGTGTGGGCTTTCAAGTCTATAATACTACATATAAATTATTATCAATAAAAATTATATTATAAATGTATGTTGTCAATATCCTAAACATTCAGAGAGCACAGCATTGAAAATGCATATATGCAACATGACATGCAACGAAGTTGCAATACAATATACCCAAGTATTGGAATGCTAATACCCATATGCAAATAAAGATAACAATCAAATATTCCGAAAGCTGTCAGTCTGTCCGGTTGCTAAAACCAGTTCCTTTGCGCTGCCTGCCTTCCGCTATCTTCCGCCCCCTTCGCGTCATCCGTTAGGCTCCGCCCCTTCGCACCGTCAGGCAGAATGACTCCGCTCACCGCCTGACTCAGCCAACCTAGCCACCACAAGTTCGCCCATCCCTGCCCCACCGCTAATTAACCCCTATCTTATTCCCTCACTAATCAGGTCAAAATTGGTTCTGACCCTCATGGTCACCCCATGGTCGCCCCTCCATACGCAGGCGGATTAAACTGCCTTGACCTCCAATTACCCCCATTTAAGGTCGCCACAAGGTCGCCCCTCCGTACGCCCGACGATAAACTGCCTCGATGGCTATTTCCCGGTAATTTACTCCACATGTAGTTAGGGCAATTGGACGATAGTTATGCGGATCGCTGTGACATTTTCCGGGTATGGGTATCGGGATAATTACGGATTCCCGCAATCAATTTCGAAAGAATGAGTTTGAATACAACGTATTAAACACATTTAGTAGGTGCTGGGGATAGTTGTCGGGGAGGTGTTTGATCATATTGGTGTGCACTGGGTTCGGCCAAAGTGAGATTTCACGAGTGTGGTCGATCGATACTGTAGTTCATGGAGGGAGAAAGGTTTGTTGTAGAATTCTTCATTTGTGGAAGTGAAGTCAATAAGCTCACTTTCTCTTAGGATCTTTTTCCATCGGAAAGAAGCCGTATAATTTGTTGATTGCGATATTTGGCTAAAAGTCTGAGCTAATTTGTCCGCGATGTACGCGTATCACGCTCGTCCATTGCTTCTTGTGCCTCCTGGCACCAGCAAAGTTTCAGGAAAAAGTTTGAGGTTAAATATTGGGAAATGCATGCGGCAGCTGCACTTAGGAATTTCTCGTATAGATGTAGACAAGGTCGCGCTCTGAAATGTTTTCGGGAAGGCCCCCCACATCGTCCCATGCGACATGTGTAGAGTATTCCTCCCAGCTGGCCTTCCGGTAGTTGAATTGAAGTTCCTGTTTGTCGGGGTTGTTTCGTCGGTTGGTAAGATGCAATATGATCACTGGGTTGTGGTTACTGTCGTGTGTTGAAGGCAGGACTCCCCAAATGAGTTGGGGCACTAAAGTGGGGGAACAGATTGAAAAATCGATGGCTGTTTCACTTTCGAGGGTGATCTGAGTGGGTTGCCCGCCGTTGAGGAGGAGCAGGTTGTAGTAGTAGTAGTAGTAGTTGTTGCTTCCATGTTCCACCGGAGTCCCAACGTGAAGTTTATGCAGACTCCCCAGTAGGGCGGTAGGACCAGCTTGTAAATGTCTATGGTGTTGGCCATTATCACTCCCCTGGGGTCTGTTCTCACGCATCCCCACACTTCGTGGTAGCTGTTGAAGTCTCCAAGGAGGAGTACGGGATGATGCAGTTAATTAAGCAGATCTGTCATTAGTGCCTCCGTTGTATCGTGGTTTCGTGACGAGTAGGTAGATACCACTGTTATTGGTCTTGAGATACATACCTTCACTGTGGCAGCTTGAAGTTCTGTTCTCAGAGGGAAGAGGTGATGAGGTATGCTGTAATGAATCGTAAATGCCACCACGCCTTGTGCAGTCACATTATTGTGACCTTCGCGGCGATGTATGACATATTGAGGGAATGTAAAGGTTGCGGTGTCACAGAGTTTAATCTCCTAGAGGCCTACCACCTAAGGTTTTTTGTGAGGAGATTAGCGATAATAATTCATCTTTCTTGCTTCTAAGTCCCTGTCAATTCCACTGAAGTATTGTATTGTTGTTCATTTCGGATCTTTTTCCCGCCCAGATCTTGATGGTCTGGAGCGGTTGCGTGATTTGTAGGAATTTTAGTGGTGTTCGTGTAATTGAGGCGCAGGTGTCTTGGATCGACAGCTTTCACAAGAGCGTCCGCTCTCTGTGTGAGTCTCATAGACTCACTGCGTTCTCGGCTGTGAGTGCTCTTGTAGGAGGAGGAGGACGAGGGAGTACGATCTTTGTGTTTGCTTCTTGAGCGAGTGCGTTTCTTTTCTGTGGAGTAATTTTTAAACATAAATATGAGCTGAGTAGTAGTCGTTGGGATATTTGAGTCGAGTGCGGTGCATGGTCGATCAGTAGTTTCGGGTATCAGTACTTCGTTAAAGATTTTCAATACATCCTCGCGCAGGCGATGGTCGCTCTCACTTGTGAGATGTTCTGGTGTGGGTATGTTAGCTGAGGGTTGAATACCTCACTTTGGTTTTCGCTGGGTGCGGTCGTATTTAAGACGGTCAGAAGTCGTTCAACGCTCTGATGGAGACGAGTTGTGGTTCGTGGGCTGTTGCTATTGCCAATATTTTTGCTTCGGGGCGAGAGGGCGTCGCGTACCCCGCGGTCGTCGTCGTCGTCGGAATCTTCGTCAGTTCGCTTTTTGATTTTCGGGTTATTGGACCTCTCCTCGTGGTTGACCGAGGCAGCATCCATCGCAGTGCTCTCCTTGACACTGGTGGATTCATAGCTTGGGACGTCCGCATCAATTACGAGGGCTGTCGCTGGGCTGGTTGTGGTATTGTCCGTTTTGGAGAGGGGTGTTGGGGGTCATGGTAATAGCTTGTGTTGACGGTACGCGAGTGTCGTCTGGTGGGGTAGACTTTGTTGTAGATTTAACTGCTTTGGCGTAATTTAAATTACGGCCGTTTGGATTTTCGTCGTAAAGGATTTGGATGTCTTGTTTTCGTGTGACTCTGGGGTCATTTTGTATGATTTCTTTGCGTTTTGGTCTATCTGTTTATGGCAATCGCGGTTACCTGCCTCATGGAGGCATGAGCAGTGGTAGCAGTTAGGTTGGTGGGCTGAGCAGTCCTTTCGGTCATGCTCGCCGGCGCACCTCTAACAGCGTTGATATATGTATGGCTGGCAGTATTTGATGACGTGGCGGTATTCCAGGCATGTTTTGCACATTGCAGGCCATGTCGCCACAGGGTATGTTTTTTTCCCCGTTAGTTCGGGATTACTATGAATTCCGGTGTGTCACGTCCTGGGAAAGTCATTTGGCATGCGGTGGTGTGGATGTTTCGTGGTTTGATCCGTTTTGCTAGGAAAACGTTGGTAACTCCATAATCCTTTGCTAAACCTGCTGCAAAAGCGCTTAGGTCAGTTTTAGGAGTGTAGTTGGAAGTGTATATCATTTGTCGTGTAGCGTTGAAGAACGGATGTATTTCGACAGTTACTTTGTGTTTGTCTTTTTCTGTCAATCCTTTGTTTAGCGTTGCTTTGCTCGATATTTACGACGTGGGTCAAATACTTCTTTCCCTGTCTGTTTATTTTTATCGGTTTGCCTTCCAGTTGTTCGGTAAGAAAGTTCATCATGGTGAATGGGTTCATTGAGAGAGTAACTTTGTTCGCACCGCTGTCTACAAGCGTTATAAGGAAGTGGGTAGGGAATGATGCTGATCTTCTATCCTGGGTAGGAGGGTCAGCCTGGGGGAGCGAATCGCGGCCGCAGCCTCTCGTTGCCCGACTTTGTGCTCAGTTTGGTATTGCAGGAGCTCCGTCTCAGTCTTGTCGTTTACTTTGCAGTAAAAGCGGTAAGATTATTCTGATTGGCACGACAAGGGATCGTCCCGTTTATTGTGGTAGTCTTGGGAGCAGTATGAGCATCTTTGCTTACCGTAACAATCTCTGCTCCTGTGTCCGTATTTCTGGCATTTATAGCATCGCATCGGACGTCTTTCGAAGGGTGTAACCTTGGTTTTGGCGTCAAAGAAATGTATGTCTATGTAGTTAGGTTGGGTGTGACAACTGAATTTAAGCAGAAGGGCCGCGGTGGTGTTTCATTTTGGTTTGATATTTGTTGCGATTTTCGCTTCAACTATACATTCCTCGTATTGGGCGAGTCCGGTGATGAACTCGTCGGCTTCTTCACTGGGAAGACCCTCGATCTAAATCGGGCCTGAACTCATAGAAAAAGTTGGATGTGGTATGATTTTGCAAGGCTTTTTAAGGATTCTATTTTTGGAGAGTATAGTGCCGCTTTGAAGTTTTATGTCTACTTTAATGGTGAAGCTATCGTCACCGCTGGCGGTGATATTGAGAATTAAACGGCCAGTCATGGAGCCAAGTTCATCTCGTAGTTTATATGATCAAATATCCGGTCTGTCATTGACATCGAATGTTATTTTCAAGTGTTCGGAGAATTTAGGGCTGTTGTTGAATAGGTTGTGGTCATCAAATCGAGTGTTTTGTATCCTCTTTACGTTTCTTGGTGTTCGGGCCTTATGAGTTTTGGCTGGGAGGAGAGCGATGTTATCAGAGAGGTCAGAGGCGAAAGCACACGAACAGGTTACGGGTTCCCTGGCCTCTATACTCTTCATCAGCTCATCCTCATCCAGTCGGGTATTCATAGTTGCAAAAAGGAACTCGAGTTTAGTGAGGCGTTCACAGACTTCACTGGAAGGCGCCGAGCAGTCCTCAGTCTCCAGCCCGGGAAGGCACATCATTTTGCTTATTTTGGCTTGGACATTTTGTATTCCAATTATATTCGCATCCAGCTTCGAGAAGCGTTCATTTGTGTCATCGACTACGACCTGAGTCAGGGCACCTGTCGATGAGGAACTTCTGAGGGGTTCGTCGTTCATTCTCGCTGACTGGTTTCAATGCGACGCTCTGGAGGGGCCGTCCACCCCTCTCCGATAGGGCATGGTCTAGCCCATTGTTTGATCCCTGGCTTCTACCGGGGTTCTGGGTAAAGAAGGTGGTGTGGAAAACATAACTGCTTGCTCTACTTGCCGGGAAGACACTCCATTGCGAACCTATGTGTGTACCCGATTCGTGAATGAGGTCTGGTCGTCTTCAGTTGGGCTGTCCTGAGATGGATTGAGACAAAAAACCCTATCCTCCCATTTACGATCTGTTTCAGCCGCTGTGTCCGATTCCTTCCTCTCAAAGCATACTAGACGTAAATAAATATGAATGAAGTAATACATGTTAATGAGAATGAAGTAATGCAGATAAGTAATGTTGAAGGTAAATCTCTACGTATGAGACAATAAGGGTTATTATAGTACAGTAGCTAAATATAATCTTCGGAGTTGAAGCGTTAAACCGTGGTCGGAGCAATGTAAGCGAGTAGGCCTGCACCTAGCGGCTGCTAGATTGCGTGTTGCCGTCAAGTGGGCTCCCCTGCTCCGAGAGAAGCTCTTTGTGAATTGACTTGTGCTTCAATAGGATTTCGTTACCCTGCTCCATCCATTGGATAACGTTTCTTAAATAAAGGAGAAGTCCATATCTTTCAAGACCATATGACTAGTATAGTTTAAGACAGATGTAGAGATAGTTTTAGACTAACTCATTATTGGGATATGGAATTTAAGACAGTTTATTTGTAGAAAAATAGACTCTGATGACTTGACAACTGTGACGAAGACTGTTTTGGACCACCAAGATGGCCGCGCCCATTTAAATGTAAATTAATGAAAATATCTTAGAAAAAGTGCAATTGAACGATTAATAGGTCCAGTCTAGATTCTGATAACATACTATTGTTCCTGTTATGATCCAGACTGTAAATTTGTGACAAGTTTTTACAGATGCAAGTACAAGGCCATTGACCATCAGATTTGAATTTAAAGGTCAAATTCAAGTTGGATGAAGCAAGGAAGAAGTAAAATATCATCAGTGCTGGGCGGAATATATTTAAATAGGGCAAAAGTGTGCTCTCGAAATATTATTGTGCTTTCCAGGATGATAAAACAAAGTCATTGGTCACCTAATTTGAATTGAAATAAATTCATTGTGGGTGAGGCTAAGAAGTTGTGAAGCGTTCATGGCACGCAAAATTGTCCTGAATAATGCAAGGTTGAGCCATGAGGTAATTGTGAAACAAATTATTTTAGGACTAAAGTGGTCCTCAAATATATTTTTTGTGAAATTTGTATGGTTACAATATCTGAATATTCAGGTAATTTGGGACAAGGTATGTCCTTATTAAAAATAGCTTGTGCAAATTGAAGTGTGTAAGATTTCTTGAAGTAGCTGCATTTGGGGAAGCAAAATTGGATATATATGAGTAAAGTGGTCCTCGAATTGTTAATTTTGTGAGCACAATTGTAGCAAATGAATGACATTGCAAGTTACATGAAACGGACAAAGTGGTCCTTGAGTTAAATTGCGTTGTATTTTGATAGCGAAGGAGTTACTTTGCAAAAATAAATCGAGAAAGACAAAGAAGTCCTCGAGTTAAATTGCATTGATTCATGACAGAAGGAAAGTGATAATTTTCAAGTGAAAAATTCTCAAGAGCTGCGGCAGGAGTGATGGACAAATAACGGGCGTTATTGTTGCCAGTCTATTCATGTTAGTTAGTTTTTTTGAGAGTTTTTTACTTCGGAAACTAGTTATCAGTTATAAGGTCACGGACAATTAAATATTGTCTGTTGTAAGAAAAGCGAAATAACCCTTTGAAGTTAAAACAAAGGGGTTGAGAAGAGTCTCAACAAGGGAGAAATAAGATTATTTAAACTGGGATGTCAGTAGTAGGTATAGGTGCGAAAGTCGCCCTGTGAAGGAATAGATAGGGATAAATAGAGTTAGTTTTGGCGCGATGCATGCACCTTGACTCACCGAGCGTACGGGGAGCGGGGGGCGGGCGGCAGGAACT
>SDVV010022345.1:0-12966 GCA_016164225.1 Gammarus roeselii | reverse complement strand
GATTCAAATATCTAGCCATCCTATTTCCTACACAATTACCATTTATCTCCTAATTCCTTCACTAAATAACACATATCCTAAATCTCGTAATTCCTTCACTAAAAGGATACAATCTAAAATTCCTTCACAAAATAACATACATAGAGTCACTAATATATATATACAGTATCAGAGAAGGACAGCATCCTAAATCCTTCTCAACTAACTAATCACCCTAACCCATACATTCGATGAAAGATTCAAATATCTTGCCATCCTAATTCCTTCACAATTAACATATATCCTAATTCCTTCATAAATAACATATATCCTAAATCTCGTAATTCCTTCACAAATAAAATACCTCCTAAATTCTTTCACAAAATAACAAACATAGAGTCACTAATTATCCAGGGCCGTTTTGGACACCCACTTTTCCATTTGCGTTTTGTACACCCACTTTTCCATTTGCGTTTTGTACACCCACTTTTCCATTTGCGTTTTGTACACCCACTTTTCCATTTGCGTTTTGTACAGCGATTTTTGTACACCATATTTCCAGGGCGATTTTTGTACCTAATTTTTAGGGCGATTTTCGTACCTAATTTTTAGGGCGATTTTCGTACCTAATTTTTAGGGCGACTTTCGTACCTATATACTCTACTCACAGGCGTGAGTTGAGAATAGTTGATTTCTGACGCTGCCTTGGTGTGCTTTCCCGTCCTTGGCGTCTTGTTGAGAAACGGGATTGTCGTGGGAGGGGGAAGGGGGGCGATCATCATGACGCCGCGGGGGTAACCCAGTCACGCTGACTGGCCCTGCTGCTGACAAGGACCTCGGACCGCACTTGTGACCCAGCGTGTGTGTTGTGGCGTCCTCGGCCGGACCCTTTAGTGCTAAAGAGCTAAGTTGGGAAGTGTGAGCGTGTGAGGGTGTGTGATGCGCCTTGCCGTCGGCTGGGGGTGGCCGACGGCAAGGGGGATTTGACCTAGTGTCTTTATCTGTAGAAGTGATTACCTTTAGATAATTACATCTCATTCCGAATACTGAATTGGATGATGAAGGAGAGCTACAAAACATCATAGCCTTGATTTTTTTTTTCACAGTGAGCTTGCCCCGTGCAGATGATTCGAACATAGGACGGGCTTAGTTAATTCTATTTATTACGATAAGTATTTTTCAATTCTATGTTTTCCTCCATCTGTTCTGGTCAGTTTGAATGCTTCCCATCCATTTCATCCCCGTTCAAGTGTTTGGTACCCCCATATTTTAAAAAACCTATGACTACCTTTCATTCCAATCCTTTTGTTTGATCAGCGGATTTAAATCGCAGACCCTAACCCAATAAAATCCATTTGAAGGGCTCAATATCATTGTACAATGAGGTCGGACATTCGCTAAAACTTAAGGAACAATAATTATTGATTACCAGAAAAATATGGAGAGAAGTGAAAATCCTTCGGTCGTCAAACATCGCATCACCTGCTGTTTATTTCTTTTGATTTGGCAATTGTTCATCGGTATGGTAAAAAGGCTTGACGGTGTTAATGGAACAAAATGTACTCTAACAAATTGGATTTATTTTTCTCAAATAAATGGTTAACCGGTATTGCTGAAACGCTTTCAGTAGAGTGTGTCGCGGAAAGGCATTTCTGCCTACAAAACATACTACTGTAATATTATTTTTACAACTGAATACATTTAAATTGATAATAATATAAAAATAATTTGTAGGTCTAACAAAAAAATGTTATACGTTGGCAACTTCCTGTCAGACCAACGTATAACCTACGTAAATATAATACAGTCACCTCAGGTACTGAGTAATGGTAACTCTCTACGGACTCCAATAAAACTCATATATTTTTCTCGTTCTAAATCGGAAGTCAACCTTCTCTTATAGCCCGAAGCCCGCTAATAATTGTTATTTCTAACCCGAGCATACCTCGAAGTTAATTGGACCGGATTGAAACATCATTTGCGACTTATATCAGTCCGTGTTATGATTTAATAAGTTGTTTCCCAGACGGTGCTCGATACGCCGACCACCGAAGGAGCCCCTGCAAAATTAATGTCAATGTTTTCACTCTAATATAAACATTTGACTAATTTTCGTCTCAAAAGTATTTTACAAATTATACGAGATCAGTTACTCCCCAATGACACGGGAGCATTTCGGAGCCATTAACTCCACCTAGGTTCACTGAAACAGGGTCCATGGATGTAATCTGGAAAAGTCTAGAAATGAATTTATTATTAAAGTATATACAAATAAATTACTATGATTTCTAATTGAGAAATTGAATAGAAGTCGTTGGACAATTACGAATATTCTAACGGAAGTGTAGATATTTCGAATCAAAAAATATAAATGTTGTTCCAGTTCAGACTTTGAGTGCAAGAGTGTCAGAGATAGAACGAACTATGAAATGTAACCATCAGTGTGAAATTAGGTGGCCATAAATGATGTGATCTTTAATATCATGAAATTCTGGTTATGGAACCTTTCGAATTACCATGGAAAAGGAAGTCTGATTTACACTTTACTGAGACTTTCTTATGATGAAATGATAATCTCGCCATGTTCTATTTTCAGCGTGATCGTCTCTTGAAAAACATGAAGGTTTTTTAATAAATGTACATTTTCAATTGCTAGCCGCCGACCTCGTTTCTTTAGAAGACCCGTTCCTGTCCTACCCTCATTGGTGACTCTACCTCATATTTTCCCTCCAATTCTTAGAGTTAATTAAACCATCAAGAGAGTTCAAGCGCTGCACAACAGAGGGTCCCTCGCGACCCTCGGTGCAATTTGGAGTAGAGGTATTAATGAAACCGAGACACATGCAGGGAAGTTGCATCCTGCCTCACACTCAGGCTGCAGAACAAAGCCGCAGGAAGCCATTATTGTAGGTGTAAGATAAGTTTGAACTTTAAATATCGCGAATTAATACAAAGTTCAAACATAAGTTGGTTGAGGAACCTTAAATGGAATGTAACCTTAACCGATTGAGAAGATCATTCAGTCACATTATCGAGCACTAAATTAGAAAAATGCGCGTTCAATCTGAAATACCAAGTGAGAGTGAAGACCGAGTGAAGTTTTGTTTACATTAATTAAGCTTGCCCAGGTGTGCGGTCGGTCGAACTCGACACCGGCCCGACTCGACCCTTTCCCGGCCCTCACGCTAGTGAATTGCTAATTAACAATTCCAGAAGTAAAGAGGGTAGAAAATTCAATTTGGTCCACATGAAAGTCCAATTCAATTGTTTGTGTTGTTTCAGGTTTGCACCTGTTCTTATTTTCTGTACGTCGGTATATCGTTAACACCTTCGTACCGAGTTCATCAATCTTGAATTTTTTCCAGCTGACAATTGCGGACAGTAAATAGCTTGCCCACTTCAAACATTTTAATAAACGATTCAAGTTATATTTTTTCGAGGTACGACATGTTTTCATTAAAAAAGCAAAATAAAAATAGCAGATGACAGACAATCATAAAGTAGCATTGCAAAGCCTCTGCATAGATGAGATTGTCGCATGACAAGGCTCCTTCCACTCCTCAGTCGTTTTCCAATCTATCAGATGAACTGAGGCGTCTTAGATGATTCATCATGCAATTTCAAAGAAACGTAACAGGGAAAGTGGGTACAAATTTACATATGTTTATTAAAAATAAATGTTATCATACATATTTCCATATTTTGTTCATAATGACCAAGGAACAGATATGTTTTCTTCTGACCTTTTTTCACACGTCTACACTATTGAACGCTTCGATTCTGTTACTCGCCTCACAATAACTTATTGTCTTCGGGGCTTAGAAAATATTGCATTCGCCTAATCTTCCTCTTTGTGACGTTATTTTGATGTTATGTAACTAAAAACTAGATAAATCAATTGATGGTATAAACGGTGGTATGTTTTATGAGCAGTGTATGAATATTTCAGTCATCGGGAGGGCGGAGCATGGGGATAAAGTCTTGAGATTGAGGGCTATGGGCATCTCTTGACACCGGATTGTTAAGTCATCTCCTCGTATCTCCTCATGCACAAGCTAACATACATGAAAAGTCCCATCATACTTCTTGTTATTACATTCACACGGTTTGCGATGATGAGTAACACCATCTTGTACAATATGGTATGGATACGTGAATATATGAAATGAGCGTGTACGATAAACAAATCCCCGAAAAATGTGTTGCATATTTGTAATCCACGACCTCATCACAATCATCCACGACCTCATCACAATCATCCACGACCTCTTCACAATCATCCACGACCTCTTCACAATCATCCACGACCTCTTCACAATTCTCGACAATAATCATTCCCATTTTTTTTCTGATGATGATTGTTCTTCAATTTGTTGGGTAAGGTCTCGTCTGAGATGATGATCCCAGACGGATAAGGTCTGGGATCATCATCTGAGAACTCTTAATTCCAATGATAAACGGTTCATACCCGTTCAATCATGTTGTACGCGATGTATCAAATGGCTTTCTTTCTACAAAAAAAAATGCGCGAACGTACATAAATTATTGCGTTATTTTCATCCTAAGCTCTTGTTAATTTATCATTTATTAGAACTCGCTGACCGTTTACGGTACAGAAAAATGAACTATCTCCATTGAGCAAACGTAACCTTACATACCAGTAGTTATAACCAGTGCCCGCCACCTCAGTCAGCATGACATTAACAGATATGTCAGTTCAGTCTTGCTCGATGACATTAAAGGGTGCAGGAATCGATAACCAGTGCCCCCCTTCTAAGCCAGCATGACATTAACTGATATGTCAGATCAGTCTTGCTCGATGACATTAGAGGGTGCAGGAACCGATAACCAGCGCCCCCTTTCTCAGCCAGCATGACATTAACTGATATGTCGATCAGTCTTGCTCGATGACACCAGAGGGTGCAGGAATCGATTATGCTAAAACTTATGAATGAATGGTTAAGACTACAGAGGCAGGGTTGCGCAGAGAGCGTCGCGCTATGAAGGGAGGTAAAACCTTCATTCACCTCGTCGAAGTTTCCGTTCAAAAGGAATGAGTTTGATTGGATTCCCCTCTTTGTATTGTTATATTTTGATGTGAATACAACGCTATGAAATATTTTCAATATATATTTAATTTTTCAATTTTATTGACGCTCGCATACAAAATTAAGAGAAGCTAGATAATTAAAAAGGCCAGACATCGTTTTATTTGTTCGATAAAGCCGTCGATAAACGTTTAATACAGAGAGAATCAAAATCGAATCGAACGCTCACTCCTTCGTTCATATTTGATTGTTATCAGTCGGTCACCCCGAAGAAGCATTTATTCTGATGGGGATGGATTTTTATGGATTATGTATGAAAAATTACCTCTCCTGTGCCACGTTATAGAAGATACTGCTCCGGAACGATATTTTGTTTGGTATAACTAGCAATAACTAAGTGTAATAGGAGCAGGGTGACAATTTCTTTAAATATCACGAAGGAATAACATGAAAGACTTTTGTTCCGGGGTCGTTGTCTGCGTCGTCCAACCATTTGGTGTTATGAGGTGTTCATTACAACGGCCGTCTGTTTTTACTGTCAATACTGCGTGGCTTCAATCAAAGGAGAAATAAAGAAATTCCGAAATACTCACAGGCGAGGTCATGTTAGATCTAAAATAATACCTGGTCAACTCTAGCAATGCATCACGACAAGTTAAATATTAAAAAAATGTTAAATTCAAATTACAGGTGAACTAATTCCCACTAGAAGGCTAAAAGTTCCGATGAGTGTCACGTCAACGTGTTTTAGATTGTAATAATGCTACACTCTGGCCATTGCGTTTTCTAATAATTTTTGGTTACGAAGTGTCATGTCAGACCATATTGGGATTAGAGCGCAATCTTTACGTATTTATGGAAATAAGACGCATATAAGTTATACAGAAATATCCGTCATTTGACGACCTGACTTTATACATAAAAAACACAGAAGAGATCCATAGACTGATTTTGGAGGAGCACAAACTTTTATTGTCATCAGGTCTGGTTTTTGTCATTGCAGAGTATATACGAATCAGATAGAAAAAGAGTGCAGCTTTGTTCACAAAATATTCTAATCAACCTAATCGAATGCCTTACGAAGGTCATAAGTAGACAAGCCCTATAAGGTTATGGCATAAAGTGATAGGAGTAGGTCAAATAGTAGATAGAGAATTTCTACGGCAGTTTTAAACTTCTTACGGAACCGAGTGGCTCATTATATATACCATTATTGGCAATAAAAAACTCGTTCAGCTTGCCTGGAGAATCTCTGAAAATAGTTTCTTCGAAAATTGAGGGTAAAAGTTAGTATATAGATGGACGCGCTGCTACAGTTACCGGTCTTGAAAACAGGGATCACAAAGCCATGTTAATTGAGGGTAAAGGTTAGTATATAGATGGACGCACTGCTACAGTTACCGGTCTTGAAAACAGGGATCACAAAGCTATGTTAATTGAGGGTAAAGGTTAGTATATAGATGGACGCACTGCTACAGTCACCGGTCGTGAAAACAGCGATCACAAAGCCATGTTAATTGAGGGTAAAGGTTAGTATATAGATGGACGCACTGCTACAGTCACCGGTCTTGGAAACATGGAAAACAAAGCCATGTTCAGGAACTTTATAATAAAGACCCAAGTCATTCCTTCTATTGAAAACAGGGCAGAGTAGAGGCCAAATTTCATGACTAACCTTTGGTAAGATATTTGGTTGAATTTCCTCACGAAATTCACGATTATATCTGTTATTCAAAAAATGAATATAGTGGTAATTTATTCCATTGACATTGATCTGGGAAAGAAGACATGCACTATTATTTGGTTTAATATTGACTGATGGAGAAATAACCCTTCTGGACAGAATTCCGTGCAGTTTTGTAGCGATAGATGGAACGAGTTGAAGTGATTTGTTGAGTGGATTACCATCATAGAAGACGACAGCCATGCACCGCCACGGACGTGCAGTGCTGTGGGGAAACCTGCCGAAGGAGATGGAGCAGCCGTGAGTCTTAAAGCTTCTCGGGGTCGTAGAGCGGGTGGGAGCCCTAATTAATTAAATTGTGGACCCCAATGAGTGTATCAACAGGTTTATCGGTCCATTCTGCCACCCGGCCGCGCTTCATCATAGCTTGTTGAGGAGCCTGCTTGAGCGGGCATGCTTTCCGACTAGATAATTTAAATGATATATGCTGTGTGAATATTCGAAATGCTTGTGGAAGAATTTGATGCTACAAATGACTGTGTGAAAACAGATAAATTTTTGATGTGAGATGAGAATATTTGATCTGCTTCGTATTACGTTGAGCAAGTACAACCACATGAGAGGCGCACTGCAACGTGTTCAAACAAAGGTTTTAATTGCCTGGTAACGATGCTTGCTCCCTCTTAGTTGGAATACAGGGAAAGAAAGCCCTGTCACTTAGTTGAAATTTTTCAGAAAGACAATTTGTTTAGTTCACACGATTTGTCAGGACCCGACAACGGCTACACTGACGAGAAGCAGTGAACCCAAATAGTCGGATCGATTGGGATTTGGGTTGCTAAATATATGTTCTGCAAGGATGTCTCCACGTTTGAACAATCGGATGATACAATGCATACCCGTCATGTAACCATATGTAACTTGTTGAATAGGCGATACAGTTGTGTGAAATATGATATCATCTTCCGCATTAGTGTTGGCCATCATGATCTGTTGCGCTGTTTCCTTCATGATCTGTCGCGCTGTTTCCTTCTGAAAGCTGCAAGAATTGTTGCTGAAATAAAATCTAAGTAACTTATTTTGTCCAGGCTCAACAGTCGACTGAAATGCGGTGTTTAAATTTAGTATTGATCCGATTTAATGTAAGAAAATCCATGACAAAATTGAAATTAAATATATATATTTTATCTTCTAATTCTCATTCTTGTCCTTTTCATGAGCCCGCCGTGGCCTAGTGGTTACCATGTCTGACTACAGTGTCAGCCTCTAGCTCTGCATGTCGCGAGTTCGAGCCTCGGCATGAACACGGTGGTCATGTGGCGGAGAGATTGGGCGCCTCCCCCTTCTATGTCAGCCTAACTTAGCCACCCTCCTAACTAGGAGGAAACAGCTGTATGTCTATACATACATATACATTCTCATTCATGTTTTTTATATCTCACTTCCTTTAATAAAGTCTTCAGCCGGAATCTGACGGTCTGTGAAGAGAGTAAATCTTCATGCCGTTGCTCCAGCAAAGCTGCTGGTTTAGGCGAGGTGGTCAAAAATGTCAGGTGCCGACCATCTGTGCTGGCGAACATTTCCAATTAGTAGAAGTTTTGCTCCTCTATTAGGAGAGTCTAACGAGCTTCCTTCGTCGTCGCAGACGAAACGCTAAAGAGCGCCCGTGGCTACCTGCAGCTCTCTCGACGCTGAAGAGAAACTCACCTTTGTGCAACTTCTTTATACGGGACAAAAGGATAAATGTCATCAAAGGTTATTAAAAGTATGGGAAACTTTCTCACACACTTAACACATGCTATAGCTGTATGTATTCAAATAACATTACGCATTTCCCGGCAATGGCATTTTCCATGAACGAGCTGAAGTTTGGAAAGATGACTGGAAATGTTAATTCACTCCTGTCTACAGCGTTGGTTTAATCTCAGTCGGCTTGAATATTCTGACTAAGCGTGTTCACGTGGCAGTTGTGGAAGAACTAATTTAGAAATCAACAAAGGGACGCACACAGTCATGCATTACCATTTCATTTTACTGATTTATTGAATATGAAAAACTTATGATAGTAAAAACAACAACTTTGTATTGCACATCAAGATATATATGAGCTGCTTTTTGAATGATAGTGACTGTAGTAGATGGGGTTTCAGAGTTAAAATAAAACTCTTAACCTGTTATTTTTATCGAGTTCAATAATGATAATGTTCCAATTTTTGTTCATGTTGGGCTTTAATGTTCATGAGAATAGCTATAACGTTTCAAAAGACCGGGCTTGGTTGTTTTTTTGAGGATCCATACAAACGTCACGAATGCGAGTAAATGTTAAGCGAAGGGCATCTCTAGATTTTCGTTCATTACGGGTCGAGCTCACGGTACGGTACATTACGGTACACGGTATGCAACGTAGCGAGCGAAAATTCGTTTATGATTTAGAACTAACTGATATTTTCAATGTCCATTTTCCGCTATTTATTGGAACTCATCGGAATTTTGATTATTATTACCCATTAAGAAGTTTCGCCCCCACACAGTACCGCAAGAAATTTTTATATGAATGTAAATTAAACGCGGGGAAAGTCGAATTTGTTTTTCCGGATACAGGCTAACCATAAAGGAATATTTGCTCGCTGCTGTACAGTATGACTATTGTATGAACAGTGATGTAAGCCCATTTACAGCTCAATGAATTCAATGGTAGGTGAGAGTTCCCGATCTTTTGATTTAATTGTTCCTCCGGTTCACATGTGCATATAAAATGACATTCAATCGACAAATGACTTCCATTAGAGATCAATTAAAAAAAATCACCGCGAGGCTATCATCATTGCAGTTTCATTTGAAAAAGTTTCATTCTCTTCCGCGTCGGCCTCGCAAGCGGCGTCTTATTGCGGTCCCGATCTTCTTAAAGAGGTCCTCCGGCCCTTGAACAGACGCTGAGGGCCATAGTGGCCAACTTGCGGATACTCTTAATTAGTATTGTCAGTGCAAGAGTAGGGAACAAGACAGTTCCTGTATTTTTTTGGAATGCCACTCTCGAAAAAAATGGAGGGAAGATTTCCGGGCGTAAGGTTGTTGCAGTGTTTTGCAGAAATATATATATACTGTGATTGCGGGCTAGATTCCCACTTCGAAAATTAGACAGTGTTTCGCAAATGATACTCCATACAAGTTTCTTATATTTTATACAATGTATTCATAGTCTTTTGTAAAACATTATGATTTGTCCTAGAACGGATTTGCTTACTCTGTTTTATGGAGATACATTTCATATAATATCATTGTTAGATATTTTGGAAGCTGTGCTTAACAATTTGCTTCATTTTGGGACGACATGTTGTGTAGCAAAGATTGGAAAGGAAGGTCTTCAAAAGATATTATTAAACAGCATAGTTTTCCGAAAACACAGAGTCCCAATGAACTTTTATTCATCTGTGGAAGTTAAAATGGAAACAACACTACGAACGACGGGTAAATAATACTGAGTATTATATAAAACAGACAAGCTAGCTGCTGTAATGGAATTACTTTGAATCTACCAAACGCAGTTCGTCAAGATGCGTGACAGCGTCTGGTTTATATGCGGCTCGAAGGCCCCGAAAAGCTTTCAATATTTATTTCACGAGGCCTGGAAATGAGGGAGATCCCCGTCCCATGCACTGTAAAGAGGGCGATCCCTGTCCCAAGCACTGTAAAGAGGGCGATCCCCATCCCCAGCACTGTAAAGAGGGCGATCCCCGTCTCCAGCACTGTAAAGAGGGAGATTCCCGTCCCAGGCACTGTAAAGAGAGCGATCCCCGTCCCCAGCACTGTTAAGAGGGAGATCTTGTCCCCAGCACTGTAAAAAAAGCGATCTCCATCCCCAGCACTGTAAAGACGGAGATCCCCGTCCCCAGTACTGTAATGAGGGAGATCCCCGTCCCCAGAACTGTAGAGAGGGCGATTCCCGTCCCCAGCACTGTAAAGAGGGAGATCCCCGTCCCCAGCTCTGTGAAGAGGGCGATTCCCGTCCCAGCACTGTAAAGAGGGCGATCCCCGTCCCAGCAGTGTTCGATGGCCAGTTGAGGTATTCAACCGTGCATACCGTCTGCCACCTCTAGCTTCTTGGCAGAGTAAAAGCCTACTTTCGAGCCTACCTTAGAATCAGATCTGATCGAAAACTACCCAAGGTAATATACCAATCGGCTAATTGAATACTCAGAGCGTGGCCTATGCATACAGCTACGCATGGTCTCGGCCAATACTCAGAGCGTTGACTGTGCATACAGCTATGCATGGTCTCGGCCAATACTCAGAGCGTTGCTTATGCATACAGCTATGCATGCTCTCGGCCAATACTCAGAGCGTTGCCTATGCATACAGCTTTGCATGGTCTCAGCCAATACTCAGAGCGTCGCCTATGCATACAGCTATGCATGGTCTCGGCCAATACTCAGAGCGTTGCCTATGCACACAGATATGCATGGTCTCGGCCAATACTC
This sequence comes from Gammarus roeselii, assembly GCA_016164225.1. Lineage (NCBI taxonomy): Eukaryota > Metazoa > Arthropoda > Malacostraca > Amphipoda > Gammaridae > Gammarus > Gammarus roeselii. The sequence goes on along the minus strand of SDVV010022345.1, from coordinate 1,777 downwards.
AGAGCGTTGCCTATGCATACAGCTATGCATGGTCTCGGCCAATACTTTGAGCGTTGCACATGCATACAGCTATGCATGGTCTCGGCCAATACTCAGAGCGTTGCCTATGCATACAGCTATGCATGGTCTCGCCTTTGCTTCCACTGGACCGTTTTGCAAAAATCTCCAAAGCAGGCTGATGGAGATTTCCTATAACAACTTCGCCTCGATTGCATGGGGCTCCAAAAAGCAGCCGTCACAAAAGGCTGATACCAATCAACGTTTTTCTGTGTTCAGCCGCATTGTCAACTCCGCCAGCCTCCGAAGAAGTGCTAGGCAGTCCCCTTCGTAGGTGATCGAACCTACGAAGGGGTCTACGTAGGTTCGATCACCACAAAGGTTCCTCTCTCTACGGAAGGGGATGAGCGTTAAACCGTCAGGACAATACCTTGTATACCTAGACCGTGGCCTCTCGCCGACGCTTTACTTCATAGGGTGATCCGCCTCACCTTCTGGTGCCACGGTTGGACGCCGTCGCCTCACCAATCATTCGAAGAAACGGGTTGCATTAGCACACGTGACAGAAGACTGAAAAAAACGTGACCCGTCCAAGATAGCACTAGATTGTCACCACAACTTTGCACAGTTGAAATTCATGCATTAACTGTATAACAGAGGAAGCCCTCATAAACTGTTACGCTTCAAATTGTTTCGTTCACTCTTCAGTTTATTGCGTTCAGTGCTTCCGTGGATGAAAAGGTTCCGACAGATCCGCCCGTTTAATATTGCTCGAGTCCAAATGGCAGCTTTTAGATCCCTTTTAATATTTCAGACAATTATTCTATAAAAGATACCTTTCGACTGGGATGTTGTTACCATTTAGACATTTCCCATCGATCAACGCACTTAGGTGTGATGAAAATGAGGCCACCGGAATAAACAGCTGACCGTTTAAGTCATACACAGTTTGTTTGATCATTGTGGACAATTCACGCCAAATAAAAGAATGCTACCATTTATTTCACACTGTTTATTCTTCTGAACGTTGCTCTTCAAAATTTTGAAGCTGCCGCCCGATGTAATTTTGATCAGAAATGGATTCAATTATTGAAATGCGTTGCTTAGATATATTTACGTGAAGCGATGTTCCTAAATGTATGATTTTTTTAAATATTGAACCAAAAAATAACTAATTTTGCCAAGAACGTCATAAGCGATTCACTTCATCGCTGGCAAACCTCACTATACTCGATAGAGATTATTTAATGGTGTTAGTAAAAGCAATAATTTGACATTCTGAAATCACTAGATGAAGAACTTCGAATAATTAATTCAGAATTTATTCCATCTCCTGATTTTTAGTATATATGTTGATGATGTGCCTATTATCTTTTAGGTCATCAGTTTGGGTGACACACGTGGGGAGTACAAATATATTCAATTTGCTGACCGAAGTTAATGCTTACTTAATATTGGCCGATGAGAAAAAAACAAGGCTATTGATTCTTGCCATGTTACGCACTTATCAGAAACTAACGTTAAAACTCTGATCACTCCGATCTTAATTGATCTGTTTTAGCACTGAAGCTTCTTCCTCTACTTGTAGTTTCGGAAACACGAAGTTGAAGTAATAAATTGAAGCCAGGAAAGACGGTATCATGACGGCACCAAAGTTACCAGTACTCTTAAACCTCGCTCTGATGCGATTGGAGGTAAAGTTTAGTAGAAGAAAATTGCCTTGACTGGGGCTTCACTGCTAGTCAAGGAGAGTTAGGCAATGTTTTAAACGAACGGAACA
>SDVV010022344.1:0-12966 GCA_016164225.1 Gammarus roeselii | reverse complement strand
ACACACGTGGCTTTCTTCTTATAACTTGCAACTATTCACGTTGTCTTAATTGTTTCTTCCAATTTTAGCCCTATACAGAACTTAGTGCAAAATTAATCGTTAAAAATGTGGACGCGACACTATTCCCATCACACAAGTGGCTCGCAAGATCTTAATGCACATTACTTGAGTTACTCTCATTCTATCCTGAACAGCCAGAGTAGTCACCGTCCATTACTTGAGTTGCTTCTATTCTACTCGATCGGCCCGACTACTCGCCGTCCATTACTGAGTTACTTCCATTCTACCCTGAACGGCCCGAGTACTCGTTTATTACTAGACTTACTCCCATTCTACCCTGAACGACCCGGATACTCGCCGTTCATAACACGAGTTACTTCCATTCTACCCTGAACGGCCCGAGTACTCATCTATCACTTGAGTTACTCTCATTTTACCCTGAACAGCCCGGATACTCGCCGTCCATCACTTGAGTTACTCCCATTCTACCCTGAACGGCCCGGATTCTCGCCCTCCATCACTCGAGTTACTCCCATTCTACCCTGAACAGCCCGAGTACTCACCGTCCGCGTCGACTTCATTGATCATGTCCTGGAGTTCGGCTTCGGTGGGGTTCTGTCCGAGTGACCTCATCACGGTTCCCAACTCCTTGGTGGTGATGGTGCCATCTCCGTCCTTGTCGAAGAGGGAGAAGGCTTCCTTGAACTCGGCAATCTGCTCCTCTGTCAGCTGGTCGGCCTGAGGAAAGCGCGAGGTGGGAAAAAATGGCAACGTTAGTTGAGAGGTTACTTTTGCCGGGAACTATGGAGTGTTAGCTAGGTCATAAGATAATCCCGCGATTGTCGTACAGCCGAGGGGATTACGCGCTTGACAAACGGCCGAGTTGGTTGTATAAGAAAAAGTTGCGTCAGGAATTTCCGCAAGACAAACTCGGCAATTAACTGAACCACACTCGGGTCATGGGACCACGCTCAGATCAGGAGACCACCATTCACACATACGATCCTGATATCAATTTCCATTGAAATGTAAAGTTTCAAGTTTTCCAGTGCGACAATCCGGGGATTTCCTCCATCGTATCGTACGACAATCGTGGGAGTGCCATACGAACAGGCAGATTGGGGAAGCTTCTGAGTCGCTGTAGACGGTCCAAGTGGGCAAAATTGAGCGGACCTCGCTCAGATTACGAACATTCTTGAAATTTGAGTCACGCTAAAATAAGGGGACTACGCTTCAAGGGTTGCACACTCACGATAGACGACCACACATTGCTCTAGGGACCATACTCGGGTCAAGGGTCCCACACTCTGATCAGGGGACCACACTTCAATTGTCAACCACCCATGTCAGGGGACCACACTTCAAATATCAACCACTCAGATTAGGGGACCACACTTCAATCGTCAATCACTCAGATCAGGGGACCAAACTTCAATTGTCAACCACTCAGATCAGGGGGACCACACTACACTTGTCAACTACTCAAATCAGGGGACCACACTTCAATTATCAACTACTCAGATCAGGGACCACACTTAAATTGTCAACCACCCAGATCAGGGGACCACACAGTAATAGTCAACCACTCAGATCAGGGGACCACACTTCAATTATCAACTACTCAGATCAGGGGACCACACTTTAATTGTCAACCACTCAGATCAGGGGACCACACTTCAATTGTCAACCACTCAGATCAGGGGACCACACTTCAATTGTCAACCACTCAGATCAGGGGACACACTTAAATTGTCAACCACCCAGATCAGGGGACCACACAGTAATAGTCAACCACTCAGATCAGGGGACCACACTTCAATTATCAACTACTCAGATCAGGGGACCACACTTTAATTGTCAACCACTCAGATCAGGGGACCACACTTCAATTATCAACTACTCAGATCAGGGGACCACACAGTAATAGTCAACCACTCAGATCAGGGGACCACACTTCAATTATCAACTACTCAGATCAGGGGACCACACTTCAATTATCAACTACTCAGATCAGGGGACCACACTTCAATTGTCAACCACTCAGATCAGGGGACACACACTCGGTTCGAAGGTTTAAAAGTTACACGAGACCACGGAGGCGGTAGAGAAGGCAACAGAGTACGAGCTATTTTGATGCAAATAAATGTTGCAACAAAAAAGGTTGAAATTCTGGTCGAATGGATCATTACCGAATCTCATATTACCAGATTGGATGCAGAAAATTTTCGAACCTCATAGGAAATACAGTATTACTGCAGTGGATGCAGGAGATAAGTCTTCTTAATTGAAGGACGAGGTAGATTCAACTCATCACTGAAAACCCATGGACTCATTCCAACTGAAAAAAATCACTTCAAAACTATCCAGTTCGCGAATAGAGTGCAATTCTTTGAAAGCAAGTCGTGGTGTATTCTCCTAATGAGACTATTCTTTATATTCTTAAGACTGATAGTTCGCTTTTCTCCGAACGCAGAGAGCGCACTCTTGTCTATGAACGAAACAAAGCTTCTCTCCTGATGCGAACATTTGCTGACGACACGCTATCTTCTAAACGCGGATGACATGTCATTCTCAAGGTTGCAAATAAAAGATCTTTCACTAGTCGCGAATAACGGGTCATTCCTTTTCAAGACGCGAATGACGCGTATTTTTGCAGTCGCGAATAACGCTGTATTTTTTAGCTCGAATAACGCGTCTGTCTCCAGTCGCGAATAACGCGTCATTTTCCAATTGCGAATAACGCGTCATTCTCCAGTCGCAAATAAGGGGTCATTCTCTCGACCCAAATAGCGCGTCTATCTAAATACGCGAATAATGCGTCATTTTCTAGAGCATAACAACGAGTCATTTACTAGTTGCAAATGAGGCGAGATTACCCCTTTTCGTGCATACCGGGAATATCTCTCGACGAGAGTAAAGTCATTTGCTTGCGAGAATAATAGGTCCGAATAAAGCATCAATCACGAGTTGCAAATAAGGAGTCACTTTATTGTGAATATAGAGTCCTGGGGAGGACCCAATATAACGGATCCTTCTCTTGCGTGAATAACAATAATTTCTCGTCGTGAAGTGTGGGTGCTTGATTGACGAGAAAAGTCTTTCCCATGAATACTGGTTTCTTCTCGTCGTCACAAATTAGAATAATTTTAATGTCGTGAATAATGGGTACATTTTAGAGGAAAATAATGAATCATTTTGATGTCGTGAATAATGGGTCGGAGCCTTCACTAGACGCTGATAACGCGTCATTAGCTAAGACGCAATCCTTTAACGAATGCCGCAGCGGCAGTGCTGGATTATTGAATGCAGCTAGAACAAGACGCATCGTCCCGAGACAGCGTATCTATTGCTCGTGTTTCTGAGAAAGCCGAACACGAATACTGAGGCAATTCCACTCCATCGTCGAGGGCACATGCGGTCACCGAATAACTGAACTCATATTCCACCGTGGAATCAGCGTAGAATATTATATTGTAAGAGTGTACCGCGAAGTGCGGCTGGCTGTAGTCAGCACGCACGGTGGACAACACAAGTGTGACAGGTACAAGGAAAGGTTATCGACGAGCTTGGATATGAGCCTCCCCGGGCCACAAGCTCTTATCGCGCCCCACCAAGATACGGGGCGCTGAGTCGGCCATCCTGTGCAAGGGCATCCGGTGAGGAGGCAGAGCCAGTGATGCCGGTCCATAGCCATAAGGCACTGAGAAGTTGGTCACCGATGGACCCGGCATACGGCGCTCAATGTTGAACATATCGATAAAATGCAATGTCAGACAATAAATGGTAATATGACTTTGATCAAGTGCCCCAGCAAGCGCCTAGCATGTAAACAATTTAAACCAAACAGATATTGAAGATAAGGGAAACCAGGAAGCTCAGGAACCCCTTGAATGAGTGCCATGCTGTAGTGGTTGGCATTTTCACCTCGCAAGCGAGAGGTGCCGGGCATGTTCATCAGACCGATTGCCTCTGTTGACCAAACATTATTGGGGACCTGAACTGAGGTCATTTGGCGGGTCGCATTTAGGGCTACTGTCTACCAATGGCAGTTCCCGTCTTGGTCAACCATGTTTTGATAAATACGCAGCAGGGATGCTAGTGTACGGGTAAGAACGCACGACAAAATAGAAACTTGCTTAAATTTACAGTAGCGAAAGAAAATACGTCAACAATTTAAGACTGACAGAAACCTTGTGTGATAATTTTTGGCATGTATTTGAACTTAGTGAAGAGATGAATTCTAGATGTTAAGAAACTTTTTCCTGGTATACCTACCGGAACATGAATGAACATTAAATGGAATTAAATGCGGAGTTTTCTTGCCTTCGTTAGAGACTAACCATGAACGAATTTTCTTTCGCTACTGTACATCCACCAAACTCGGTCTACCTCTTCACATGATCACCGCGGGTCTGGTGAAGCCAGGATGGGACCACGCAGCCCTCGCAATAATCGGGCTTAGTCAGCCACACTGCGCCTAATGATTGGCCACACTGAACCTAATGATTGGCCACACTACATCTGATGATTGGCCACACTACACCTAATGATTGGCCACACTAAACCTAATGGTTGGCCACATTACACCCAATGAGGCCACATTACACCCAATGAGGCCACACTACACCTAATGATTGGCCACACTAAACCTAATGGTTGGCCACATTACACCGTATGTTTGGCCACACCGAACCTAATGGTTGACCACACTAAACCTAATGGTTGGCCACATTACACCCAATGAGGCCACACTACACCTACTAGTTGGCCACACTACACCTAATAGTTGACCACACTACACCTAATGATTGGCCACACTACACCGAATGATTGTACACAATGCACCGAATGATTGGCCACACTACACCAAATGATTGACCACACTACACCTAATGATTAGCCCCACTTCACCTAATGATTAGCCACACTACACCTAATGATTAGTCACACTACACCTAATGATTCGCCACACTACACCTAATGATTGGCCGCACTACACCTAATGATAAGCCACACTAAACCTAATGGTTGGCCGCACGACACCTAATGGTTGGCCGCACTACACCTAATGATTGGCCGCACTACACCTAATGATTGGTCACACTAAACCTAATGGTTGGCCATATTACACCCAACGAAGCCACACTACACCTAATAGTTGGCCACACTACACCTAATGATTGACCGCACTACATCTAATGAGGCCACCTTAGACCTAATGGTTTGCCACATTACACCTAATGGTTGGCCACACTACACCTAATGGTTGACCACATTACACCTAATGGTTGGCCACACTACACCTAATGATTGGCCACACTACACCTAATGATTAGGCCCACTTCACCTAATGATTAGCCACACTACACCTGATGATTAGCCACACTACACCTAATGGTTGTCCACACTACACCTCATGGTTGTCCATACAACACCTTATGGTTGTCCACACTACCTACACCTTATGGTTGTCCACACTACACCTTATGGTTGTCCACACTAAACCTTATGGTTGTCCACACTACACCTTATGGTTGTACACACTACACCTTATGGTTGTACACACTACACCTTATGGTTGTCCACACTACACCTTATGGTTGTCCACACTACACTTAACGCTTAATGGTAGCGCGTAGCTGAGAAGGCTGGTGTCACTACATGGCATAGTTCAGACGCTGATCGAGACGAGAGCGCTAAATGTGGAGCCCTTTTACGCCAGAGACGAGCATCGTCGGATCGCAAGACACCTGCGCTGAAATGGTTCGATTGATTTGTATGTTACACCATTGTAGCATTCCGGTGAATTGTACACATGCGATGAAATGGTTCGATTGATCTGCATGTTACACCACTGTAGCATTCCGGTGAATTGTACACATGCGATGAAATGGTTCGATTGATTTGCATGTTACACCATTGTAGCATTCCGGCGAATTGTACACATGCGATGAAATGGTTCGATTGATCTGCATGTTACACCATTGTAGCATTCCGGCGAACTCAACACATGCGATGTAATGGCACGATTGATCTTCATGTTACACCATTGTAGCATTCCGGCGAACTCTACACATGCGATGTAATGGCACGATTGATCTGCATGTTACACCATTGTAGCATTCCGGCGAACTCTACACATGCGATGTAATGACACGATTGATCTGCATGTTACACCATTGTAGCATTCCGGCGAACTCTACGCATGCGATGTAATGGCACGATTGATCTGCATGTTACACCATTGTAGCGTTCCGGCGAACTCTACACATGCGATGTAATGGCATGATTGATCTGCATGTTACACCATTGTAGCGTTCCGGCGAACTCTACACATGCGATGTAATGGCACGATTGATCTGCATGTTACACCATTGTAGCATTCCGGCGAACTCTACACATGCGATGTAATGGCACGATTGATCTGCATGTTACACCATTGAAGCATTCAGGCAAATGCCACACCTGCGATTAAATAGTTCGATTGATCTGCATAGTACACCATTGCACGGTTCAGGCGAATGCTACATATTTATATCTAGTATAAAACGAGACAGGAAATTTTTGCTCGTTGAATATCCTTCGTTCAATATAGGTAAAGGAGCCATAGACCATCAAAAAGGAACGTTGGTTACTACTGCTGCCGATGATGCAATCTACTGCTTTATATATTCTAGTGCCACATGCCACCACCTCGCCCTCAAATCACACCTTGATTAACTCAATTATGCAACCAATTCCATAATTAGCGCCTGTTCTAACACATGAACTATTACTAGTTGCTCCCGTGCCCTGCTGCGAGAATGCCAGTGCCATGTACTTCTGCAGGGGCGGGTGTTCAGTTTATACAGACAGCTAAGGGCTATTGCTGCAGCAGCGTCATGCTGAGGGCGGCCCACGCGTCGTGGAGGGGACGGGGTCACCAGGGGCTAATCAATTCACTACAATCTCCGCTAATAACGAGACAATCACACCTGACAATCAGGCTCGTGGGGCGTCGTTGGGACGGGATCAACGATACCCTAACAGGACAGCCTATTCAATTATAAAAACGTGAGCGATATAGAAGGACGAAGGTATCTGCAATAACCGTAAAGTAAGCTAGGAAAAAAGTGTCGCCGAACATTCAATAGTTACGATTGATAAGGCAATGAGCTTGAAGGTTCTGGCAATGCATCGTCTCTTTCCGTTAATCACATGAGCTCGAACTGACAGCTTTTAAGCCTTCTTCAACATGATTTATATCTGATCTAAAGTGAGAATGCGGAGGAAAATATTAAGCATCAATCAGGAAAGTTCGAGGAGATCAATCTTCGTAGTTTTGGGCCTTATACTCAAGTTTAGTTTATAATTATAGGGACGATTTGATTGTCCAAACATTGTTTGTCAAGACAGGTATGACGGACGAACAGATGAGTGGAAGGATCAACACCTCCCGTTGGTAGCGCACACCCCTCCTATTATTACGGTCTCTGGCTTGAAAGGTCGGAGGTCACTAACTGGATCAACCGCTCCCTACCCCACCGATTGCTCTGCAGCCCCCTCACGGCCCTCTTCGCCTCCACTCCTGCTGACGGACACTGTAGCTACCCGTACACAGCTTTCGGAATTCGAACAGGTAAATAATACAATTTGTGGTCCGGTGGCTCTTCGAATGCACCAACATCTAGTAACATGGACCTTAGCTGCTCCGTGAATATCTGATGTTACTGCAGCATGTCAATGCACCGCTTCCCGCGTCCTTGTATGCACGCGTCTGCAATGCAAGGCAAAGTAGTTGGAGCCTGCAATGCAAGGCCGAACAGTTAGAGGTTCAAGGAGTCAAAAATGCGAAATGAGAGGAGCATCTCCGTCCCCATCACAACTCGCCACTTGTCTACAGCGAGCAGACCAACAGCAGCGCACGCAACCATATAATAGTCTCGAGCGTGTGAGCGAGCACCCTTCGCCATCTTCAAAAGGATTCAAGCAATGTATTTTACCTATTTATGAACAGACCAATTTATGGTTGACACACAATGAAATTAAACACCAACAAAGCAACAAATGTGGTTACCAATGTTTGTCAGAAGACATGAAACACTCGACGCTGTGTTCTCCAAACCTTAACAGAGACGGCGCGTGTCGTGCTATACGATAAAAAACAAATAAAATGAGTTTTATTTAATTATAGCGTGATCGAGCTTTAGTCTTTCAGTGTTCTGTCTGTTTAATATTCACCTAGTGCTTGCAGTAATTTGTATTCTCGCGTTTGGTCTATAAGACATTTCCATGCGAAGCTCAGAAGCGTGGTCGGAACCACACATAAGAAGCTATTTCAAATCTTAAACGGGAAGTAAGGGCCTGATGGTGACCATCGGGGAACTTATGTTAATCAACAAATTTCAAAGACCAATCTTGAATTTTCCTGCCATTAATTCAACAAATTGGAGACTAATTTAAAGTCTCAAGGCATTCGATGGAGTACAACTGTCGACTTTATATCGAGAACACTTCTCACTGTATTTCTTCCGGTTACTAGTCGAACGAGAATTGGTAGGTTACCCAGTCTCTGATCTGAAGCAGTCCTGCACAGCTATAGCGTACTTCCTCCCGCTACCTGTTGTTACAGCGAGCGCCTTTATCACTGTTGGCGTAACCGGCAACTATGCGGCGGCGGGGGTCGGTAATCTATCAGGTGGGTTGACAGCTCGGCCAACACCCCCAATACACCCCCGCACCTTCAACGCCACGCTGCCATAACTTAGACGGCAAGGCTTCCGACGTTGCCACATCACCGCCAGCAGACTGAGGACGGCAAGTGTTGCAGGCCCTCCCACGATACTACTGCAGTGCTGCCCATTATTGGACTGTAACATTGTGCACACTTTATTCGAGAAAACATCGCACACAAGTACGAACAACAGAGTAAATTATAAGATTATTAGGCTTATTTCCATCGGAGTCAAAGTTCATCGCAAGCTCCCACAAACAGTAAATCATAGATGTCATATGGCAACGAATTTTCAAAGTTTTTTACGATAAACGGTGCAGAATGGTAGAGTTTAGGTATTTTCAAATAGTACTTCAAGTGACGTGAATTGACATGCATTCAGAATAAGTTGTTCTCAGTGAACAACCACGAAATAAGAGTATGCAGCATAGTTATAATTATTTCATAATGCTTATTCAATCGATCTTTCAATATACGCAGCTTCAAAATGAAGACCATTAAAATCACCACAATACCTCAAGTACTGGAGATGGGTCGTCCCGCTTCCCACTCACTACAAACAAAAAAAAACAGGCAAGGAAATGTTCTCGCCTGCACACTGTTATTCAGCTTGCTGATCTCACGTCGGCCACACTATGCGCCGGCAAGGCCGCGCCCAGATCAAGCAACATGGCGGTGGAGGGGGGTCACGTCACAGAGGAGGGAGCAGGGTGACCTACATAGCCGGACGCTCATCTAGGTCACTCAATACCAGCAGCCAACAGGGACACTCGGCACGCCCCTACACAACATGAACACAGACGAAGGAGTGTTCCATCACGGCAGGTGTAGACGATTGACATACCCTCTATCGAACAGCAAATGAACACAGGTGTGCGAATGCTCTATATAGTCGAACATTTCCTAGAAGCACTGGTGTGCACGGCTGATATACTCGCTATCAAACGCCTCCATGAGCACAGGTGTGCAGTGTCCCGGGCTTTGTACCGAATACCAACCTAAGAGCACAGGAGTGAACAGCAGCCGTGCTCTGTACCGAACACCATCCTATGAGCACAGGTGTGTGGATCTGTACCGTAAACAGGCGTGTGTACAGCAGCCGTGCTCAGCACCGTCCACCATCCTGTTGGCACAGGTGTGTGTACAGCAGCCGTGCTCAGCACCGTCCACCATCCTTTTCGCACAGGTGTGTGGATCTGTACCGTACACCGGTGAGTCAACAGCAGCCGTGCTCAGCACCGTCCACCATCCTGTTGGCACCGGTGTGTGTACAGCAGCCGTGCTCAGCACCGTCCACCAGCCTGTTGGCACAGGTGTGTGTACAGCAGCCGTGCTCAGCACCGTCCACCATCCTGTTGACACATGTGTGTGGATCTGTACCGTACACAGGTGTATGTACAGCAGCCGTGCTCAGCACCGTCCACCATCCTGTTGGCACAGGTGTGTGTATAGCAGCCGTGCTCAGCACCGTCCACCATCCAGTTGGCACCGGTGTGTGTACAGCAGCCGTGCTCAGCACCGTCCACCATCCTGTTGGCACAGGTGTTGTACAGCAGCCGTGCTAAGCACCATCCACCATCCTGTTAGCACAGGTGCGTGTACATCAGCCGTGCTCTGTACCGAACACCATCATGTAAGCACAGGTGTGTATACAGCAGCCGTGCTCTGTACCGTCCACCAACTGGCCAAGATCGACGTCGGTGGAAAAGACTTCCTACGCCGCAAACTCCGCGCCATCGCCTTCATCATGAAACAAGCTCAAAAAATACCCAATAGTTCGTTTATTTGGAAGCGGTGCAAGTGCGCGGTCTTAGCGTTGGAACCCTGACGTACGAGGAAGCGGTACAAGTGCGCGATCTTAGCATTGGAACCCTGACGTACGAGGAAGCGGTACAAGTGCGTGATCTTAGCGTTGGAATCCTGACGTACGAGGAAGCGGTACAAGTGTGCGATCTTAGCGTTGGAACCCTGACGTACGAGGAAGCGGTGCAAGTGCGTGATCTTAGCATTGGAACCCTGACGTACGAGGAAGCGGTACAAGTGCGCGGTCTTAGCGTTGGAACACTGACGTACGAGGAAGCGGTGCAAGTGCGCGATCTTAGCGTTGGAACCCTGACGTACGAGGAAGCGGTACAAGTGCGCGATCTTAGCATTGGAACCCTGACGTACGAGGAAGCGGTACAAGTGCGCGATCTTACCATTGGAACCCTGACGTACGAGGAAGCGGTACAAGTGCGTGATCTTACCGTTGGAATCCTGACGCACGAGGAAGCAGTACAAGTGTGTGATCTTAGCGTTGGAACCCTGACGTACGAGGAAGCGGTGCAAGTGCGCGATCTTAGCATTGGAACCCTGACGCACGAGGAAGCGGTGCAAGTGCGCGATCTTAGCATTAGAACCCTGACGTACGAGGAAGCGGTGCAAGTGCGCGATCTTAGCATTAGAACCCTGCCGTACGAGGAAGCGGTGCAAGTGCGCGATCTTAGCATTAGAACCCTGACGTACGAGGAAGCGGTGCAAGTGTGCGATCTTAGCGTTGGAACCCTGACGTACGAGGAAGCGGCACAAGTGTGCGATCTTAGCGTTGGAACCCTGACGTACGAGGAAGCGGTGCAAGTGCGCGATCTTAGCATTAGAACCCTGACGCACGAGGAAGCGGTGCAAGTGCGCGATCTTAGCATTAGAACCCTGACGTACGAGGAAGCGGTGCAAGTGCGCGATCTTAGCATTAAAACCCTGCCGTACGAGGAAGCGGTGCAAGTGCGCGATCTTAGCATTAGAACCCTGACGTACGAGGAAGCGGTGCAAGTGCGCGATCTTAGCATTAGAACCCTGACGTACGAGGAAGCGGTCCAAGTGCGCGATCTTAGCGTTGAAACCCTTACGTACAGGGAAGCGGTGAGCCTCTATGAAGACGCGAGGTCATCCGGAATATGGAGGCGAGGTCAACCTTGATCGGAACAACCACTGTCATGACGCGACATATATTGCACATCAAGGACTCGTAGTAACACCATTGGTAGTCCCAAGGACGAGTTACTGCGCTGACTGAACCATACTATTTTGGATAGCCTAGGCGAGGGGTGCAGGCACTGACCGGGCCAGAGCATACAAGGCATAGCAAGAAATGTTTAATATTTGTTTGTCTACAATCGCTAGCGAATTTGTGAATAGCAACGAATAAAAATGAGCCTATACTAGCACGGGACCGCGCAGATGCAAGGGAGGATGCTAACAAACGTTACGAAATAAGGAGAGGAGGAACTGTTACATATCCTTTCCGGGCTAAACAGCGCAAGGTTTTAGACATGATGCCAGTGAATCAGGTGTCAGCTGTACGATGCAAGCTAAATTAACGGCTCGCTGACAAGCACAAGCCAATGTTCTTTAGACGGCGTCTGATAAATCACAATTTATCAACTATTCATTTGTTTTACCCCTTTATCGGGCAGGTATCCCGTTAGTCATTTTTCCTGAACCCCTCGACCAGCTGTAGGAAAGTTACACACTTGAAATATCCTGGTCACAAGCTGTCAAGTAATAACCATTGGAGGGATTCAATCGGGAATTTCCAGAACCTGGCTTTAGATATCCAATTGTAATGTGTATTGCTTTGATGTTTTCCAAGAGGCTTTACCGAGATGATGTGATCGATGTAACTCCTAAATAAGTCAACTGCAGCCGTTTCAAAGAACTACTTTCATTTCGATATTTTAGAAGGAAACGCACATATTCTATGCGGGTGATTTGATCCACACCTCCAAATTAGTAGACCTGCAGAACAATTTACCACCGCCAAAAATCTTGTGTTTAGAGACCTACAGTACTGATGGAGGACAATCTGCTCGGCTCCTGTAGCTCTGACAGGTCTCCTGCAGTGCTGAACACCAAAGCATCATAACTGGTGCAAAGTTACTTTATTCTGCTTACCTCCTGTAGCTCTGACAGGTCTCTTGCAGTCCTGAGTATTAAATCAACAGAACTGGCGTAAGGTTACTTTATTCTGTCCGCCTCCTGTAGCTCTGACAGGTCCCTGGCAGTCCTGAGTACTACAACATCATTCCTAGTGCAAAGCTACTTTATTCTGCTCGTCTCCTGTACCTATGACAGTGCTCGCCTCCGGTAGCTATGACAGTGCTCGCCTCCTGTAGCTATGACAGTGCTCGCCTCCTGTAGCTATGACAGTGCTCGCCTCCGGTAGCTATGACAGTGCTCGCCTCCTGTAGCTATGACAGTGCTCGCCTCCTGTAGCT
>SDVV010022343.1:0-12966 GCA_016164225.1 Gammarus roeselii | reverse complement strand
TACAAATCCAAGCCTACTGTGTCATAAAAATGAACTCTATAATGCTCTACTAGGTCACTTCTCAGCAATCTACCACTGATATATAACAAATTTAGAGGGGACACACAGTCATGATACGATGCCACAGACGTACCTCGCATCTGTTAACCCATCGTCTCTGAACAGCCTCGAACAAAGACCCATCCTGGACATAATCAAAATCTAGACACATGTACAGTGGTCAAGAATGAGTCTCAGAGAGTGTGTGGCCATGAAAAGCTGGGGTTCTGTTTTCTGATGACTTAAGCAAAACACTACAACGATGAATAGCTTGTTGCATAACCTCACTAACAAACTATGAAACTCAAGATCGAGGTCTACAAGAACGTACATAATTCACGTTGAACATAGATGAACTCCAAAATGACAACCAAAGAGTGTAAATCACCTCTACACTAAGACCCATCGATCCAGTAAATTATCATCTAAACGTTAAACTACACATTTGCTAGGGATCAATGACAAAAATTCCACAAAGATGCAGTACGGACTTACACCTCTTAAACATATATTCTTATGATTCTCGTAAAAAAAAACATAACATCAGGAACATATTTAAAATAGCTGAATAAGGTTCTCTACTCTGCTGTAATTCACATAAAAATTGTACTACATTATAGTATCCATCCTAATAAATCGGTCCATTTCACAAACAAGCATAAAAAGAATGAGCTTTTGCCTAGGGGTCTCTCTAACTCCTCCTAAATATTGAAGAATAGTCCTACAATAAATATACAATACCCCAACAGCATGACCAAGTTTGTAACAAATCGTCTGTTCTATATATATAATAACTACGTCAAATATTGTATCAGGATGCAAGAAGATATATAAAACACTAGAAATGAACAATATGTAACTAAATTAGACCTGAAATAATGTTCTATAATGTAGATACATACGTAATCTATCCTAAATTGTATAAATAACAAACAGATTGCATTGAAGATGGAAATTCAACAGAGAACCTACAGAGCTGAATGACCTATACTAAAACTCACGAGATAAAACAAAGCGAGAAGATAATTCTCTACCATACCTAAAACCTACATTAAAAACGGGATGAATGAGAATGAACTATCATTTAACCAAACAAATGAGAAAAGTGAATAAGATACCAAGACATGCAGGCGACGTAACTGAAACCTATAGTAAATACGGTATAGTACATACAAAATCTAATGAAATTAGCCACAACTTCAGTCCAAAACAGGGATAAATTATTAACATCTCTTTAACTAAAGTAACTACGGCTAAATCGTAACAGATGTGTCATATATACATATAAAAACTAGCACAATGATGCAACAACCGACCCCCTTATGCCTGAAATAATGTGGAAGCTGCAAGCCTAAAATACCCTAAAATGCCTAAAACTGTATGAGTTTACTGATCGAAATTCCCAAAACTGCGCAAATTCAACATAGATCAATCGATCATAACTAAGTATCTATAACATAATATTTTTACTTACAGTAAATCCATATCGTTCAGGTATTTTCGCTATTGGAAAAACGCATCAATGGAACACTGATATAAATGTTTCAAAACTGGATAATGCAATATGGGATAAATAGATTCTCGACCGTAAGTGCTTCATCATCCCACAATACATACATCATCTCGCCAATAATCATACTAATAATCCATACTAATCCTATAGATAATATATACATATGAAATAAAAAGATGGGAAACACAGAACCTTGCCTGTAATCCTACCTTTAGGCTGGTACAAACAGGGCCGTTTCACACTAAGGCTGCAAATTGCGTTATAAGACATGCCTACCACACTAATCGTATGAAAGAATATATAGTGATAAATGAACATAACATACAAAAAAAATCCCAAGCCCCTACCGCTACGAACCCACCAATCAAGCATCGATTGAGTCAATTATACCACAACTAGACAAGAAAACACACGTATATGTCCACATAAAAAAATATAGAATTATAATCCATAGATGAATATATAAAGATATATACACTCACAACGTAGCAAACGTGACACGGAAAGAAATTTATAAGGCAAGGAACAGGTACGAGCAAACTCACATAATCTTCCAGGAGCGCATCCAACTTTTTGCCTAGGGGATCCCTACGCCCCGCCCCACCAGGAATTTGGAATAACATTAATCCTACCAGAACCGAATAAACATATATATAACGAGCAACAGTTAGTGACCAATTATACTTCACTACAACCATCTAAAGAAGAAAAAACTTATATATAAATACAATGGAGATCATAAATACACTAAAAATTAAAATGTTCATAGTATTAACCTTGCCAATCAAGGCCGCAAGCCTGCTTCCATCCCGCTATTCCCCCTTCCATCCCCCCTTCCCGTCTCCCCCCCTTTCCTCGTCCGTTAGCTGACTCGGGCACCAAACCAGTTCCGGTACCCTCCGCCCCCGCTCCCCGTTTCTGCGCTCGGTGAGTCAAGGTGCATGCACCGCGCCCTACCCCACCCACCAAAATGACTCTAGAATGCCGTTCTAGCTCCGGTATACACTACTGCAGGACCAATATGTCAGTGAGAAATATTGGCAAATCAGGAATAATATGTCAGTGAGATATGTTTGTAAGCCAAGTGCGTCAAAAAAATCATGACTCAATAATAATTAGTATAAATACAATCGAATAGTTTTTTGTTTGACTTTGCTAAATAATTTTTACCAAGACTTAGAGTAACCGAAGAGCAGCATAAATGCTAAACCTCTATGAAACTACTCATTGCCGCTCCAGGTTTACTTGAGCTAAGTCGACAAGTAGAAAATACGAGTACATGTGAAAGCTCCAATACCTATGAATAACCGCGTGATGTTGCCAATATTGCCGTTGCCATTTTTTTTAATTGTTGCTACCTTCTTTTTCAGCAACCATGAGCCCTTACACCATTCTGGTGGTCTTCGACTCCGCCGAATCGAATCCGCCGGAAGCTGATTTAGGAAACCAGGGTTCCAGCTTGGCGTACCGAATATGCATGTGCTCATAACTGACCTACAAGCCTTTCAATTCCGGTGACAGGTGATAACATGTTCTACGAAATTTAGAATCCATTTTGAACTTTGATGTGAGTATCAACAGGAAAATTATTATGTGTTCCTGGTGTTGATGCTGTAGAGCTTGAGTAATGTTGATCCCATATTATTATGGAAACACGACATAAACTCGCCCTGGCTGTGGTTTGACGTCACGGGCTTGGCACGACATAATGGCCAAACGGGCTTGGCACGATACAATTGCCAAACGGGCTTGGCACGATACAATTGCCAAACGGGCTTGGCACGATACAATTGCCAAACGGGCTTGGCACGATCCAGTAGCAAAAACAAAATAGTGTTCTCTGCGATTCGATAAATTTTCACAACTCTCCCACAGGTCCGTCACGTCTTACCGCATTTAAGTCTTTGTTCACAACGCATCACGCCGTATTGCAATCAGCTGTGAATGAACTCTACAGCACTAAGAATGATTTAATGCATTCATGATTCAACCCGTCAGCGTCAACCGATTAGACGGCTGCGTGTCGTTGTTCTCCCTCTATTCTAAGTAAGCATACGGACCATGCCACTTCATATCCAGCTCGTAGCCAGGGTATCCATAAAGTCACACAGTATTTCCATTCACTTGTATTGGGATACATTGTCTGAAGTTTATTTATGTAAATAAGTAAGATCTATCATCTTGGAAACTTAATACACCATATCACGTGATATCGGGCGGTGCACGAGAGTTGTTTTCACATGAGAGTGACGGATTTTTTAATCGTTAATCAAACGAACAGAAAACGACTCATTTTTTTTCCTATTTCAAACGTGTTGCATACTAGGGCATACTGGGTAAAATGAACGAAATAATATTTTACGATGTAATGCCCGTTATACTATCTTTTGATTGCTCGTACACCCGTCCTGTGTGGCTACACTCACAACAAAAGTGCATTGATACTCTGGGCAGGTGTGTTTGAATGGGGCAACTGCAATTAGTATTTCACGATGCGGCCTTTGTATATGAAGCTTTTTTTCTCGGTACTGTAGTATATTTCTAATGTGTAACTACTGTACATCTGACACTCTGAGTCGGTTGACACTTATATGAACCAATCGCTGTACAAGCTCTTCACTAAGCGCCAACATGCCAACATTGGGTTTGAACGATCCCTGTATACGAGGAGAATCTCTAGCTTCTGTATGATATATTTTCATTCTCATATATACGACTTGTTAATACTGGTGGAGTAGTGAGATGGCCCGTTATGCAGTCACCGGCCC
Organism: Gammarus roeselii; assembly: GCA_016164225.1. Lineage (NCBI taxonomy): Eukaryota > Metazoa > Arthropoda > Malacostraca > Amphipoda > Gammaridae > Gammarus > Gammarus roeselii. The sequence continues at coordinate 8,646 of SDVV010022343.1, read as the reverse complement.
GGTAGGCGTGTTTGTATTTTTTGGTTATTAAAAGTGATCAGTGTTTCACAGAGTCCGCATTATCAACCCTCTTTTTGCTGCAAGTCCGAACAAGGTTATACTTGTTATCTATTGTCTGAATGTGCTCGTTTAATCCATTTTAAATCGCTTACGTGAATGCATTTGTTGTGATGTAACGCTGGTTAGAGTGGAACTGGCTCTTAAGATAGCAGTTTAGAACAAGTAAATCTTGTGTGTAACTGAACACCTCACTCGATACAATTGAACTCTGAATTTATTGTGTATAATGTATTCATCGAATACTTTCTAGAACACCACGGTACCATGAGCCATCAAGTGAATAAATGATTTTATTGTTATTATTGTTGTTGAACGCGTTGGGTGGGATAAACCTGTCCGTCTCAGCAGGCACACATTGGACAAAACTTCTTTCTCGGACAGTCAGTCGAATTACTTTTTTCCAATACAGTAAATTTTATTCTTCCTCAACTGGAAAGAAGTAACCCGACTGACTTCACGAGAGATCACGCATGCTCGCGGTGATTTATGTTGCCCGAGCAGCAATCAAATTACCTTTAAGCTGATTCCTGCGAGGCGACTTCAAGAGGGATGCTGGTTCATTGACCCCCCTTCCCTGAACATGCAAACAAATTCTCCATGAAACGACCCACAACTGGTTTGGTCGAATCCTGGACGCGAGGCGCGGACGACTCAGGGAGTGTGGCGATGTGCTTCAATTGAATGGATCCTGTCTGTTCTATGGAGGATTTGAATGAGACGATATATTATAAAGGAACCTTCTGCTACATCAATTAATAATTGTAGCTTGAAAGGAGTGTTTCTTGGTCGGATTAAGGCCACAGCTCTAACTGTAACTGACGGAGAATTTCGTTGTACAGCAATACAACTCCAGAAATTACATAAGATATTGAGATCGTATAATATTATGAGATCGTCAAAGTTTTTGACGATTTCAAATTATGCAAATCAACCTTAAACACTAACCGCATAGTCTTCGTTTCATTGAAATAGACCAACAACAACAACACCTGAAAATATTGCTGATAATTAAAAAAAGTTAACTCTCGTGTTTATCTTTCTAGTTCAGTGCAGAACACTGCATTCACATTCAATTGATATGTGTTTAAATGTGAAATATATTGTCCTAATTTTTTTCTAGTGTTTTTTTCTTTTATCTGACAATCATCCACAACAAATTCTCTAAATAATGGTTAGACTGCATGTTCTAACTTATTCTGGTACACTTGTACGTCCTGTAGAGACTCAGAAAAAAGAATATGAAATATGTGAATATAGATCCATGTTTGAATCACTCAAATATTTCCGTCAAGCCAGTACACCTTCAACATTAGTATCGCCTTGACTCATGAGAGAAGACACGTTAAGGCTCTGGTGGAAATGAGGCCCAAATCAAATAAAATCAAAATGAGATAGGACACGTGTTAGGGATTATATATACCTTGTAACCTAGGCATGTTTGAGAAGTTCTGAACAGTCTACGATCATCATTGACCTCCGTACATCTCTTTTTCTCGGGTACGAGATGTACGAGTATTGACGACATACCATCACCATCATGAATTTGTAAACTCCGTCAAAATTTAACAAACGATCTGGATTCAGACCCTTTCAGATCAGTTACTGCTGTAATATTTTCTACGACAACATTCATAGAAAATTAGTTTTGGAGCGTCAACTGAAACGTTTGATCACCAGAGTCTTCATCTTTTGTTGTGAATGAGGTACTCACTAATTGAAGTTGGTAATCACACGTTAACAATAATGCGTCAGTTGTGCCGCCACGAGAAATAATCATTGAGATAAGTAAACCAATATAGCTGTCGTGATTCTGTTTGTTTCCGTGATGTAGTTCAAAACGATTTTGTTCGAAACATTCGGCGTAGGAGAATCCGAGTGTACACGAACAAATAATACTTCATGAACAATGGAAATGTATTGGGCTGCATTTTCATATATCAAAAAATACTCTGAACCATTTTGTCGGCTATGGTACAACCATTCACGATGAAGTGCTAATTTTCGTCTGCTTACACAAAATTTATAAGTCCATTAAATGCCTGTTCTACATACACACAGTTTAATTGCAGCCAGGACACAACGACGAAAGTTTATCTATCATACCAGCAATTACGTTTACCCTACTTTGTTCAAGGTATTTAAATATAAGCCACTTCTGTTTCCTGCGACATCTGAGTCTCGGTGAGAACAGCTGTCTCCCAAGCTCAACATCAGAGTCACGATGAACACATCTGTCATCCAAGCTCAACATCTGAGTCTCTGTGAGCACAGCTGACTACTAAGCCAACATCTGAGTCTCGGTGATCAGAGCTGTCTCCCAAGCACAACATCCGAGCATCGATAAGAAGAGCTGTCTCCCAAGCACAACATCCAAGGATCGGTAAGAAGAGCTGTCTCCCAAGCCCAGCATCCGAGCATCGGTAAGAAGAGCTGTCTCCCAAGCACAACATCCGAGCATCGGTAACAAGAGCTGTCTCCCAAGCACAACATCCGAGCATTGGTAAGAAGAGCTGTCTCCCAAGCACAACATCCGAGCATCGGTAAGAAGAGCTGTCTCCCAAGCACAACATCTGAGCATCGGTAAGAAGAGCTGTCTCCCCAGCACAAAACGCCTGCGCAAGAGCTGTTGACGGTGCGATTCGCAATGCCTATGGATATATGAATCGCTTCTTGTACATATTCAAGGAATTTACACCATGGAGGCTTATGAGGACTCATTGTGTTAATCGTTTTTTATTTTTATTTCTTCATTGTACAGTTGATCATAACACTGGTCCGAAAGACTTAAAAATCTCCCCGAAGGGGTGGGCCTCGCTTTATGTGTAGGAATAATCCTCCAATGAGGAAACAACTCTACAGTTTGGTCACTGTGAGGGGGTGTGTTATCCCAAATCCTTGACCCTCATTGGCATACAAGGAAATTCAGCTTTTATGTCACAATATAGGCCCCGCCCAAAATTCGTAACAACTTAAAGGCTAGCATGGGCTACGGGAGTGAAACCTGGCCTCTCTTCGTTATCAAATCCCGGCCCCAAATTGCTGGCTTGCTTACTTTTGACTGACAGGCCCAAAGACATACACTTGTCGGCATCTCTCGGTCAAGTAATCTAATCTGTGAGCAAACTGCCGTTTGCTAACAATAGAAACACTTTCGAGGGTGATGGAAAATACACCAAGAAAAAGTTTCCTACCATGTAACCTAAGCTAGGGTTGACAGTCCTACGTTGTTTCTCGCGCAGTGAGAAAGACTCAAGCTTTACGGGAATGTCTAGATAGACATTGAGACATATATGTCTGCTAAGTGAGGTTGATCATAGCACGTAATCATCGAACTCTTTCCTTGAGATAAAAGAAAATTCAAATGCGCAATCGATGGCTCAGAGCTTTCAGAAATACTCATCAATACCGAAATTTGAATTTATTCGAAAAGTTTGACTTGATTTTAAAGGAATACCTCATATGTAGATAAAAGCGCGCGAATTATAGTACATTTATTCGCTTGCATCAGATATTTTTCGCAGCCGATCAATTTGAAATTATTTATAGCAATTTCGCTGCCACACAAAACATTTGATTACATGTATCGATATCATCACACAACAGTGTAGTAATTATAAAAATCAGAACGTTTTCCAGCGTAAATCCTAACCTTCAACACGTCACAATTTCTCGCTCGTTGTCACTGCTTCCATTGTCTACATCAGTAGCTGCTAATTGCTAACATTGTGGTGGGCTGACAGAGTCAGCAAGCCGCCCTAATCCGCCCACCGCCCGACTCTTTTGTCTCCCATTCCATTCATTAGGCGGCGGCTAGCCGCCAAGACTGGTCGGCTAATGCGACAGGGAGGTAAGGCTTTTCGATTGGTGCAACAACGAGGAAAGACTTGCCGGGGTCTGAGACGACGCGGTAGAACTTGCCTGTCAATGCAGCAACGGGTGAGACTTAAAGGATGATGCGACAGCTTTGCAAGACTTGTTGGGAATTGCAGCAGCAAGCTAAGACATGCCGACTGATGCGACAGCAAAGCAAAACTTGACGGTCAATGAGATAGAGAGCTAAGACTTTACAGTTTGCGATATCACTTGACGCCTAATGCAAAAGCAAGCAAAGTCTTGTCGGTTAATACGACGAACCGTCATGCGAGTAGGAGGAGGCGCTGTCGCGCAGAAACTGCACACGAAGCAAGGGCGGCGCCGTTCTTTGCCAGGGTAACAACAGTTCCGTTGCGGTATTAGTCTATTTCTCAGACGTTGTGCTTAAGAGAATAATTAATATCCAAATAACTGAACCCAACGTAACTGAAGTTCCACACACTGTCGGGTAGGATACAATAGCTCCATAGTTCCACACAATGTCGGGTAGTATACAGCAGCTAGATAGTTACAAACAATGTCGGTTAGGATACAGTCACTCAATGGTTCCGCAGTGTCGGGTAGGGTACAGTAGCTCGACAGTTCCACACAGTGTCGGGCAAGACACAGGAGCTCGTTATTCTTTCCAGTGTAAAGTCCGACATCTTCAGCGAGCTGGAAGTAATTACTATGAAATGTATCTAAATTCTATACCCTTTCCACAAATGATTCCACGTCGTCTTTCTCTCGAGACGGTGAAAGCTCAAGTCGAGAATACTCCAGCTACAGTCGAGAATACTCTGTACTTTAACAGTTGTATCGGCAAGAGGAGCGATAGAAGTATCTAAATATCTTATGACTCGTGTTAGATTTTAAAAAGGATAAGTAAAAATACATAATTTTTTTGTTTATATGAGATTAAACCGTATAAAGAAAAATCTGTAGCTGCTTTACAATTAATTTCAGTTCTTACTATAGTAATTGTCGTCTGGATTGACACACAAGGAAGAAAAAAGGACGAAACTCATTTAAGAAGTTATTGTGTAGAATTTTAAAAGAGCCACTTCCGATCGATGGCTGGTTAACGTTTATACCTTCCAATGGACGAGAGAAATCCAATTGTTTTGCTGGTAAAGCTGCTTTGACGAAATGCTCGTTTCGAGCATCATTTCCTGCGTGTAGACCTCATAATTAGACGTCGCGGGAGCGGTACAAGGAATAATAATAATAATCGAAGTTAACCAGAAAACGTAAACAAAAACCCCTTACATTTAAACAAAGGCTTAAACATACTTATTAATAACATAGCTATATAGGTAGGTGGGTTTTATAAAGTCCTACCATATTACAAGAGGCCATTACATTTTTACTTGAAAACATTCTTTTTTTTCCTCTGCAGTAGAAAATTATTTCACGTGTTCACGGTTGCCACATTCTTTTTGCGCCATTCTGTTCCCAACGCCCTCCACCTCCACTAAACATCAGGACGTGACTCCCTAGGAGTCCTGTGCACGCTCCAGTAGTTAATGGAGCTGCCCACGGCTAACAAAGTTTGAACCTAATCGTCGTGAATGTGAAATATCTGAAAAATAAAAATTAGAGCAATATTTATGGAATAAAATAAATTCTGTTATAATCCAAGTAACACCAAACAAGTTTATCACCGAAGAAAACAGTGAGGTAATGCATTCAATAACTCACCCACCATAACAGCTGACCACATATTTTAGTCACACCGACTTGATCAGTTAAAATAAGGTCAGTGTGAACTGATTCATGAGCTTCACCATGACTCAGGTTTCACAGATCGGGTCAGCATGACTCACACAAGTGAGGCTGTTTCGGAATAGTCCTAGTGACCCACTATTGAGTGATGCTGTTATGTTTACACGCTACAATTACGGCCGAGAACGAATGATCATGCAATCGGAGGATCGACCAAAGGGTTAAACATTTGCTCCAGTGAATAGAGTTCCTAACCAAGAAGTTGGGAAGAAAATGCTGTCATTTCTGGGAAAGAATCTACACTGCTGCTGAGACACGTACTGTTGTCTGATGAGGTAAGCGGGCAGCATATGATCATATATGATTATTGTTCGGATCAACATCATGGAAAAGCTTAGAAATTGCACAAATTCTGTTCAAGGGAGTCGCAGGAGTATATGTCTAAAAAATGAAAGGGCTGAATTACATTTCAAGGATAGTAAAGAAATGATTCTTAAACAAGTTGTTGGTGCCGAGCAAGACACTTTCACTGCATGCGAGAGCTCAGAGTTACAGATAAAAAATATTTACAAAATTTGATCACTCCAACACAAATCTGTCACAGTAACTACTGAGATTTTTGTTGCTCTATGAATGAGAATAGTAATATTGTTGGTTGAAAGGATACCATGCCCGGAACTATTCTTTACTATCCCGCCCCAACAGGCACCGAATATTTCCGGACACAGACACAGTCAAATGGATGTCTTGAATAGCCTTTACTATAATAAATCTATTTTTGCCGATACTGTGCCCGATAATTCGAACTTCGAGAAGGAGAAGTACAGACACAATAGCAATATCCCTCTCCTCATGTTCATGTTTGCTACCTCCCATCAAGCCGTTATTGTGTCGTGAATTTGTGATGTTATATAAATTGGCTGCATAGCAACACGTGACTCTGTGCGTAGAGCGTGTAGTACTGTTTTTTCTGATTGTTAGTAATGTAATTAATAAAATTGATTTTTTTTCTTAAGAAATTACAACTTACTCCGTTGTTAAGCATCGCTAATGGTTAATGTCTTATTTGAGCGCTCACAATAGCCACTATAGCATCTTTCACTTATGGTTTGTGATGATGGCCATAAACCTAACGCATCCTAACCTAATCTAACCAAGGGTTATGTTTTTTCCCCGTTTTCATACTTATGTTATCTATCTCTTCATTGATTTAAGCTTCCTTTATATTAAATATATCCACTTGAATCTGTAGTTTTTACCAATCTTTATCAGTTTATATACCTACATATATGTACATTTTTTCCCTTCGCTTGTTTCAAGTGCAGGAATATAGATTAATTTCAAGGAATGTTAGGTAATCGCTCATTAGTAGACTGCAGAGTTCAAACAGTTTATGTAAGCTTACCGCTTATGTCAGTGATTGTTACGGGTGTTAAAGAGTTAGCAAGTTTAATGTACGGTTTTACTGTTAGAATAAGATTTTTTTGTAGTGTTGGATGTGTTGCTCCTACCATTTTCGTCTATTATAACGAATACAGAATAAATACATCATCTTTCGAGAATACCTGATCACTATGGATTTTTTTCTATATCAATGCAAGCATTTAGATTGTTTCTGCTTCTTCAATGAAAAGTTATAGAGTGTTTAACGTGCTTTGGTGTAAATTATGCAAATAGTCAACATTTAGATATTCGGTATCCGAGCATCACATTTATAATTTTTTGCGGTTGGGTTTACAATGTTCGTCTCAGAGCAAGCATTCTTGCGTTAAATGAGTATAGTGTACGATGAATTTGTTTATATTTGTTGATGTTTTAACGATGCAGACGTATGGTGTCGGTACCCTGTGTACTGTACATTTTAATTATAACTTTACATACTGAATCAAACGAATGAGTGGTTGCACAATCAACCGAGCGCGTTAGTGCTCCCGAGTTGAAAGTTTTTCCATGGGAAAACAATGATCTATTTGATTATATAATGAGGAGATATTTCGAAGAGTGTGACTCGCTACAAGTACTTCTCTCATGCGTGGGGCACTCGCTTTTGTGATGAACTGGCAGTATAGATTTCATCCATTGTTTTCAACGTCACGAATTTAAGTATACAATGGCTTTGTCTCCAGCATCGGGGGGTTAAGAGATAAAAATGTACATCTTCAATTACAAATGGACATCTTCAAAGATATATGAGTTAAGGTTTTATATAGGCGTATGCAACCGTGCCTTAATTTATATATATCTCATCTCTCTCGTGCAGAATTTCCTCTATCTCCCTAATGGACTGTTCTCTAACAAGTTCCAATGATTGCCTGCGTAGGGCTGCGAGGGCTCATCCATCTCATCCCCATTTAACCGGTAAGTGTATGATTGAATAATTTATCTCTAACGATAATAGATTCACAATATAAGAAAAAAAATGAAATCATTATTGGGAATTGATAGATATTTTATCTCAACAATAAAGTATGTTTATTGAAATGAATGAATACAGGGGATTCTAATTCGTGTTATTTCTTCGCCCAGATTCTGATGCAATAGAAGTTGCAGCCGGGGACTCCTCCCTGCCAAACATATGCGGTTCTCCGGTCTTCTAGCGATGTTGGAGGGTCCAGTGTTGGATCCCATCTCTACTGAGTACATGTCGACTCGGGAGGGGTCGAGTCGACAGGAGGGTAAATATCGTCTAATTGAATAAATTATTAATTAAGTAAACATGGGATCTTGTTATCTAATATATATTTCTTACCAGTGACGTTAATTATTTCCAGCCTTTTTTATCTATACAATAACATAATCGTGTTATTTATAAATACAATAACTTCAATATTCTTCGCCAGTTCATGACAGAGTGGATCCTGAAACGAGTGGGGTGATTGCTATCCTCGGGGCTATCACCTGCCCCACCATTCAGGACACCTCCACGAGCGTTCAAGTTCTCGATGATGTGAATACTGAGCATCGAGCTACATCGTCTATACGAACTGTTACGTACTATCACAGTTAATA
>SDVV010022342.1:0-12966 GCA_016164225.1 Gammarus roeselii | reverse complement strand
AGTGGCGTAGACTTGAGATCGCAAGGTGACCTGGCTTAGTGTAGTTGCGTAGACTTGCGGTCGCAAGGTGACCTGGCTTAGTGTAGTGGCGTAGACTTGGGGTCGCAAGGTGACCTGGTTTAGTGTAGAGGCGTAGATTTGCGGTCGCAAGGTGACCTGGCTTAGTGTAGTGGCGTTGACTTGCGGTCGCAAGGTTACCTGGCTTAGTGTAGTGACGTAGACTTGCGGTCGCAAGGTGACCTGGCTTAGTGTAGTGGCGTAGACTTGCGGTCGCAAGGTGACCTGGCTTAGTGTAGTGGCGTAGACTTGCGGTCGCAAGGTGACCTGGCTTAGTGTAGTGGCGTAGTCTTGCGGTCGCAAGGTGACCTGACTTCCACTCAAGCTGACATAATCAAACCGGCATAATAGCACGACACCTCCTTTAACTATCTCTAGAATATTATCAGCTAAATGAATATACGCTAATTTGCAGTAGTGATGTTTGTGGTGTCCTCGTATTGCGAATAATGTAGATATTCTTAGTAGTGACCTTTGAACCATGTTTGCTCAGCTTTCATCGGAGCGTCGAACATTTCGTCCCGCACCGAAATAGGAATGGTGTGCAACGCACTTCCAACATGCCATTAATGGGTACTACTAATAAGAATAGGAATAATTTGATGAAAATCGTTACTCAATAAAATATTCTTCGCATGTTCCTTACGCACATAAAACAATTATGCATAGACTAAATCACTATGATAAAATCTAAGCTCATTCTATTAGGAGTAGAGCTATTGGGCAAGGACCGACACATGATCTTTAACAGTCACACATGACTCCGTCTACAGCTCATTAGGAGTAGAGCTATTGGGCAAGGACCGACACATGATCTTTAACAGGCACACATGACTCCGTCTACAGTTCATTTGGAGTAGAGCTATTGGGCAAGGCACACATGATCTTTAACAGGCACACACGAGTCGGTCTACAGCTCATTAGGAGTAGAGCTATTGGGCAAGGCCGACACATGATCTTTAACAGGCACACACGAGTCGGTCTACAGCTCATTAGGAGTAGAGCTATTGGGCAAGGACCGACACATGATCTTTAACAGGCACACATGACTCCGTCTACAGCTCATTAGGATTAGAGCTATTGGGCAAGGCCGACACATGATCTTTAACAGGCACACACGAGTCGGTCTACAGCTCATTAGGAGTAGAGCTATTGGGCAAGGCCGACACATGATCTTTAACTGGCCCACATGACTCCGTCTACAGCTCATTAGAAGTAGAGCTATTGGGCAAGGCCGACACACGATCCTTAACAGGCACACATGACTCCGTCTACAGCTCATTAGGCGTAGAGCTATTGGGCAAGGCCGACACATGATCTTTAACACGCATACATGATCCAGTCTAAAATATACAAGAATTTATCATACCACTTGAGAGGAGGTTGAAGATTCTGGAAAACTTGATAAAAAAAATGGTAAACGTTTGTTTATTTAATTCGAACAGGTGTCCATACCATGTACAGATTATTTGAAGCCGTTGCATCAATAAGCCTGGTGAAAGGCTGTACAGCTTCTTTATTAAGTTCTAAATTGATAGTTGAAATTGGTGTTCCGTTCTATGCCGTTCAATTTGAACGACTGTTTGTTTATTTTTTCAATTAATGATGAAATGTTGTGAGAAGGGCCTGAAAATATTTGCGATGTGAAGTACATTCATCATCATATGGAGGCTATAACAATCTCAACATTATATCCTGGCTCGCGTTACAGCGTCCATGAAACAACAGCAGCCAGACTCCCCGTCACTTCTTCCGTTCAAAATACGAAAAGAAATGAGATGAAACTATTACAATTAAAAAACATTACCTTTGATCTCTCAAGAGAGCAGTCAATCATTAGACTAAATCAGGGGAAAAACATTAATTAAATTTCTCCCATTACTTTTGTCTGAGTTACGCAGGGTTGAGTTGGTCCAAATACTTTATAATGTAGTTAGTTTTCAGTGATGTGTCCAGCTCTGGTCTGATAACAAGCGCAAGACAGTGTTCATAATGAATCAACATTCATACACCTCGCCGGCACCCGCCTCATGTTTGGAAGGTCACGGGTTCAAATCGTGTTGAGGTTGATGGAAAATGGAACATTAGTATCTGTTAACATGTAATAAGATACCTTTTGGAGACCATAACCCGTGTATTTGAAGAGCCATGGTTGTAATATGTCGCCGTCTCGTCTGCTATTTCTGTCGTACAGCTCGGAACAAATTTCATATTGGCATAAGCCCCGCCATACATTGTGCGCTGGATCGTTCCCTACGGGGCGCTAACAAAGACTAACGCTCGAGCTCAGGGGGAGATGAGCCACCCTACGAGGAGCTCACAAAGACTAACGCTCGAGCTCAGGGGGAGATGAGCCACCCTACGGGGAGCTCATAAAGACTAACGCTCGAGCTCAGGGGGAGATGAGCCACCCTACGGGGAGCTCACACAGACTAACGCTCGAGCTCAGGGGGAGATGAGCCACTTGAACAGTTCTAATTGAGAGCTAAAAGGTGAGGCGGTGTAACGTTGCTCCTCTCAATCTTTGTCATTGAAGCCTTTGAAACATGAGGGACAGTGTAACAGGTTTGAGATAGCAGCTTCTACTCACAATTTCCATTTTAAGTGGACGATGAACGGCTGTCACTGTCGACAAATCAACGGAACCTGAAAGGAAAAATCCCATAAGATTATTGAAGTGTACAACAATAAATAAGTTCCTACATGAATGAAGAATTATTCTAATCGATAATCATTTTTTATGGGTCAACAAAACGTTTATTTTGTTTTGTTTAATTAGTAGCTTCTCCTGAAATACGTTACCAAAAGATGATTAGATAAGTTAAAGGCATTATACGATGATATCACGTGATGCCGCTGGTAGGAAACCTTTCCTACGCTTCGAGCGCTCAATAAGTCATGATTTAAGCTGAAGCTGCTCCCCAGCGGAGGCACGACGGGTAAATTATTGTCGGCCTCCTTCAAACCTTTCTCTTATTCTTGTTACCGTGTCAGCATAATAACCAGACACTTAAAGACACGCCTCTGCTCAGCAATAAAGTGCAATTAAATATAAATAGATGTGCTTGATTACTATTATTGACTATTATTGACTATTATCACGCGCCGTAGGGCCTCTCTCCTCGCCCTGCGAGCGAATAAGAAGGGCACGTGGTGGTTAGAAACGGGCTACGTTTCACTTCTCAGTTTTCCGGCTTTATTCATTCTTCAAATTAAAAGGTTGGAAGTTTTGGATGAAAGGCTAATATAATTTTGAATGTGTAGCAGGTGCTGATGTTAATTGTGGATTACTTTGTGTTAAAACATTTTTTTTCAGAGACTTGTTCAAAAAAATTTAGAATGCATTTGTAGTTGACCAGAAAAATCCACAACTCAGAAGTTCATCAATCTATTACGAGCTGGCGGAGTTTCCCAGGAATTGTGCATCATTGCAGCTCTCTAAATCACTTTCCAAGAAGGCAGCCGAAGTTTCAAGGGATTTTGGTAGCAATTGAACGTGCACCTGCAATGGACTTCCGTACGTTCTCTTTACATGACCAGTTTGAAGATGTGACTAATGCCTAAAAAATACGCCCTCACTAGCCAAATTGAACCCGGAATGATTTAAAAATGACAAATCTCTTTAACCGCTGACCGAAAATGATCGACCAGCTGGTCTTGATGGGTGTGATGATCTCCCCTTGCTTCAGGAATCTGACCCATGTTTGAGAACCTGTTGCTTGAAAAAGATTTCAATCCCCTTATTCGAGGTCATCGTACCCCTCGATACAGACATTCCCTAACAACTCGCACCGCAGTTCGCCAACCCTTCGGTGAACCGAAGCCTATTACGTGTTAGCTGCGGTGTTGTGATGATCACGACGGAAGTTGACCTCCGCAAAACGCAGGTATCGACCAGCGCTTTCTCGTTTCTTTATTACCAGCGATGGAATGGCTTCTTTCCTAAGGGCTAATAAAGGAGACGGACGAGTACCGCATGCGCTGATTGTATCCGCTACGCAATGTGAACTGTTTTGCGTATGCATGTAAGCTCAGCCGCTACACAATGTGAACTGTTTTACGTATGCATGTAAGCTCATCCGCTACACAATGTGAACTGTTTTACGTATGCATGTAAGCTCATCCGCTACACAATGTGAACTGTTTTACGTATGCAGGTAAGCTCATCCGATACACAATGTGAACTGTTCTACGTATGCATGTAAGTTCATCCGCTACACAATGTGAACTGTTCTACGTATGCATGTAAGCTCATCAGATTCAAGGCAAATTTTTTCAGCCCCATCAACATACATAAAAATGTTTCAGGTGTACAATTGAGTCATGAACAAACTTTTAAACCCTTTGCAAGATAGAAGAAAATTACAGATTTAATTGGTATGGTTATAGTCATAAATATGTCAATCCAAAATCGGACAAAATCGATCATTAAAAGTTACAAATCCCATGATATTTTACCGAAAAAATAATCATTTTGACGAGATTGTCAGTGAAACGGTGAAGGAACTTACGGTGGGGGAAAGTACGGTGAACTACCTGTTTTCTGAAAGTGAATCACCGACTCTCCAAAATCGGTCAAACTGACGATTTATCGTAGTTATCACCGTTGCTTATCTTCGTTATTTAACACTGTTATTTATCACCGATATTTATCACCGTTATTTCCAACATAGCATGTTTTTTTATGGTGATGCATGTTTTTTTTTTTATGGTAATTAAATAAGATTTGATCAAAGTACTACGATGATATCTCCTACCTGTTTGAGATCATTCTTAATGTGATGACGTAATACATGAGCACAGAGCAAGTATTGCCTGTTACTCATATTCTTTTGTTCGTTGATTGATTTTTAATGTTGGTAGAAAATACGGGAAGGCACTCAGAAAAAAGTTCCTTGGTTACGTCACAGTGCACTGCAATTTTATGGAGGTTACCTACTTGTGACATCGTACTTTATTCAATTTCTCTTCAAATATTAATCTATTTCCATGTAAATAGAATTTGAGAAATGAACATGTTTTTACGACATTTGGCCTACCAAAGTATTCTGAAGTGAAATTTTTGCAAAATAATCTTGTTTCCCTTAGTTTTAATGTAGGGGACTATTTTTTTCAAATTCGCCACGCATCAAAAGGCTTAATTTAATAATTGCGTTACTACAGGTCGACACGATTACACTTTCGGTGTTTGTCTTTGTATTAACAGAGCCAAGTTACGACAATGGGAGGCAAAATTGTTGTTAATTAAGTTTAACAAATCTAAACGCATTTTGATGCAGAGACGTAAGCTCTTGAAAAATAAAAGGAACGGTCGTTCTTGAAAAATAAAAGGAACGGAGCACATTCACCCGGAAAACGTTGAATGTGCACGCGGTACAGAGGAAAACTGTTGAAACTGAGTGCCGTCATTTATAAATGTAAAATATCTAGAGGATTATTGCAGTGCTTGATGTTAATAAGTTATACACCTGTATACTTATCTGGACACCTGAAGTTATACACCTGTATACTTATTTGGATACCTGAAATTTTACCTCTGCAAAACAGGTTTCAGCGTCGCTGTCGCCTCATCAACGGTTGGGCTGAGGCGTGTTTCTCTTGGTGATATCATCTATGCATGTGGCTGCCACATTTGCCTGACAGCAGTGAGTTTTGCTGTCGCATTTGCCTGACAGCAGTGAGTTTTGCTGCTGCATTTGCCTGACAGCAGTAAGTTTTGCTGCTGCATTTGCCTGACAGCAGTAAGTTTTGCTGCCGCATTTGCCTGACAGCAGTAAGTTTTTCTGCCGCATTTGCCTGACAACAGTGAGTTTTGCTGCCTCATTTGCCTGACAGCAGTGTGTTTTGCTGACGCATTTGTCTTGAAAGCAGTGAGTTTACACGCATTTTCCTGACAACATTGAGTTTTGCTGCCGCATTTGCCTGACAACAGTGAATTTTGCTGCCGCATTTGTCTGACAGCTGTTAGTTTTGCTGCCGCATTTGCCTGACACCAGTGAGTTTTGCTGCCGCATTTGTCTGACAGCAGTGAGTTTTGCTGCAGCATTTGCCTTTGAAGCAATGAGTTCTGCTGACGCATTTTCCTGACGACAGTGAGTTTTGCTGTCACATTTGCCTAACAGCAGTGAGTTTTGCTGCTGCATTTGCCTGACAACAGTGAGTTTTGCTGCCGCATTTGCCTGACAGCAGTGATTTTGGCTGCCGCATTTGCCTGACAGCTGTGAGTTTTGTTTACGCATTTGCCTGACAGCAGTGAGTTTTGCTGCCGCATTTGCCTGACAGCAGTGAGTTTAGCTACAGCATTTGCCTGACAGCAGTGAGTTTTGCTTCCGCATTTGCCTGACAGCAGTGAGTTTTGCTGCCGCATTTGCCTGACAGCAAAGAGTTTTACTGCCGTATTTGCCTGACAGCAGTAAATTTTGGTGCCGCATTTGCCTGACAGCAGTCAGTTTTGCTGCCGCATTTGCTTGACAGCAGTGAGTTTAGCTACAGCATTTGCCTGACAGCAGTAAGTTTTGCCTCAGCATTTGCCTGACAGCAGTAAGTTTTGCTACAGCATTTGCCTAACAGCAGTGAGTTTTGCTGCCACATTTGCCTGACGGCAGTGAGTTTAGCCAGAACATTTTCCTGACAGCAGCGAGTTTTGCTACAGCATTTGCCTTACAGCAGTGAGTTTGAGTAAAAAGTTATCTTAAAAATCAGGGTATATGCCACACACAGGGAGGCGCATCAAGAGGACTGCAGCGGAACTTCTCCAGTCGATTTTTTTGCATTTCTTAGGACATCTTCTTAACTTGATTGATTGCCTTGCAGGTGAAACTAGTCAATGTCATTGCGTACGTCTTGTGCCATCTGACAGATCGACCATCTGACTGTTATGACAATTCGTTAAACACTTTCTGCCTATCTTTGCTTGATTTGTCACGGGCATTTCCTCACTATCTTTTCGTTGATAATGACTGAGTACCCTTCCAGCATTTTCTATCTGTTATGACCACTTTCTTCCTTAGCTAATGTAATTTTTTCTGGCTAAACCTCTTGGAACTGGATATCTTCCTGCTTTTGTGGAATCCACGAAGAAGAGCGACCGTCTATACTGATTGGATTAATTCTCTCCAGCGAGTCAACATCGCTCTATTTTATCTTCATAGAAAGGTCTTAATGACCCGTGAACAGTCTTGCACTAGCCTTGGAAAGATTAGATTTTTTCGGAAAGTGTAATTTTGAAGATCATAGTCGATATTGGTTTTTGAACTTGGAGGTCGTTCCTACCAGCATTTTCAAGATCTTCTTCATGCTGATTGGCAAATAGTCCAACGTATGCTATGTTCAAATTATGCTGCTTGACAAATAGTCCAACGTATGTTACATCAAAAACATGCTGATTGATAGATAGTCTAAAGTATGCTACATCAAAACCATGCTGATTGGCAGACAGTCCAACGTGTGCTACACCAAAATCAAAACGCGCTGGTATAAATGGATAAATTAAATTTAATATGGACGTCGTAAATTGGCGCTGTATCGTTGATTTACGGCTTTGTTGGTTCAAATTTTAAATTCGGATATTATTCGCTTATATCGCGGGTCGCAGCGTAGCTGCCACCTGACTGAATGCCATTTTTTCCCACGGCGTTTATGGGCTCACCTTTTATCAATCGAGAGACCGGCCAGAATGTCTCCTACGGGGTCAGGTAGGCTCGAACCTACAACCTCCAGCTCCCAATGGAAGTCTATTGTGAGGAGAGGCCGACACGCTACAGCCCTCGGCTACCGAACTGTAGCAAAAGACAGTTCGTTTATGGTTAAGTCTACAAACGAAAAAACAAATTCGACGACGTTTCCCACGTGGATTTAAACTTATTATATAAAATCCTTACGGCATTATATACGGACAATACTTCTTAATGAATAATATAATTTTCATCTTCGATGAGTTCAATTATCGAGCGGAAATTATAATTAAAGTTTTTTTTATCTGCAATCTTAAACGATTTTTCTTTCGCTGTTGTACATCTCTATTCCTACATGAATCTCACTGACTACTCCCACATGAATCTCTCTGACTACTCCCACATAAATGTCACTGACGACTCCCACATGAATCTCTCTGACTACTCCCATATGAATGTCACTGACTACTCCCACATGAATCTCTCTGACTACTCCCACATGAATGTCACTGACTACTCCTACATGAATCTCTCTGACTACTCCCACATGAATGTCACTGACTACTCCCACATGAATCTCTCTAACTACTCCCACATGAAGGTCACTGACTACTCCCACATGAATCTCTCTGAAACACTGCTCCTCTGCAACAGTAGAAATTTACGTTTACGGTTGTTCACTAAAAAATGTTGCATCGGATTCGCGCAGCGTGACTGCCACTTGACCCACAGCTGCGGGCACATTCTCCACTTGTGCTGCGGCATCAGCATTTGCATGTTGTAGTCACATTCGCCAGTCAGATCCTAGCTCGGCAATATGTTGGAGTAGGGAGTAGTCTCCACAGTGGCGGTATCCATTCATTAGAGGTTTATCAGTGACACAGCTGAGGTACTTGTCCAAATAGGTTTTGAACCTATGATGTTTGCTGTGGCTGAAAATGACTGTACACGATTGATTTCACGTATTTTCAGCGGCATTCATATGCCCAGCAAATAAAACTGTTAAATGCAATGACTTGAATCTTTTCACCGTCCGTCGGTTCAAGCACTTTAAAATAGCACATTCTGCCATTCCTTGCCTCCTTGTGTTGTTGTGTACATCCCTGGCGATCATCAAAGAATTTTAGGTATTGAATAGTTGTCTTGTTCTGATGCGGTGTACCAGTCATAACAATACACTTCAGCCTGTGTTATGAGAAGAGAAATTGTAACAACATCATGATGACACGTCAAGAGGTTCTCGTTACAATTAAACAGCTTCGTCCCTATTGCAGGAACGTATTGGAGAAGACGTCACACAGCCTGGACCTGCTGGTGCTGATGGAGGACGGCTTTGTAGTCTAGATACAGCAAAGAATAGCATGTGACAGGATGCACCGACTGCCCCTGGGAGTGTGGAAGCCGTAGCAATCTTGAAACAATATGGTGTATATCGAACCATGTTTGGACCAGCTTCACAGCCGCCTGAGTGTAGAGCCCTCACCAGCTGCTATGTAGGCCAAGCACCAGTTGAGCACCCTTGGGCAAGAATCTGGTGGGTATCATCAGCACCGTAGGCGTGAGTAGAAGTAGATGGTCATAGTTGTCAGATCCGAAGACAACAGAGACTGTTAGTCATATAGAAACAAGTAGAAGTTATGTTAGTATCATTTTAGCATGCAGCAAATATAGTTGTCGTAGAAGTTGGCAGCAACTGTGGTAGTCTTTGTAGCAGGCAGCAACTGTGGTAGTCTTTGTAGCAGGCAGCAGTTATACATAGTTCACAGCAGGTAGCATTTATATTACTTATAGCAGGAAAACTTGCAAGTGACATAGTAGGAGTAACATTTTAAGTAGTCGTAGCAGCAAGTAGGAGTAACATTTGAAGTAGTCGTAGCAGCAAGTAGGAGTAACATTTGAAGTAGTCTTAGCAGCAAGTAGGAGTAACATTTGAAGTAGTCTTAGCAGCAGGTAGGAGTAACATTTGAAGTAGTCTTGGCAGCAAGTAGGAGTAACATTTGAAGTAGTCTTGGCAGCAAGTAGGAGTAGCATTTGAAGTAGTGTTAGCAGCAAGTAGGAGTAATATTTGAAGTAGTCTTAGCAGCAAGTAGGAGTAACATTTGAAGTAGTCTTGGCAGCAAGTAGGAGTAACATTTGAAGTAGTCTTGGCAGCAAGTAGGAGTAACATTTGAAGTAGTCTTGGCAGCAAGTAGGAGTAGCATTTGAAGTAGTCATAGCAGCAAGCAGGAGTAACATTCGAGGTAGTCATAGCAGCAAGTAGGAGTAACATTTGAAGTAGTCGTAGCAGCAAGTGGGAGTAAAATTTGAAGTAGTCTTGGCAGCAAATAGGAGTAGCATTTGAAGTAGTCATAGCAGCAAGCAGGAGTAACACTTGAGGTAGTCATAGCAGCAAGTAGGAGTAACATTTGAAGTAGTCGTAGCAGCAAGTGGGAGTAACATTTGAAGTAGTTGTAGCAGCAAGTTATAGTTGGAGATGGTTACAAGCAGCAGTTGTAGTAGTAAAAGTAGTCACTAGAAGATAGAATGCATAGCAGCGAGCAGAAGTTGTAGTTATCATAGTAGCAGGGAATTGTTATTGCTGCAGGAGCCTGGTGAGAACCAACTTGCATCAATAGATAGTAGGCTCTCACCAGGGTAGTGCAACTGTTGCCTGCTGCTATGACTACTCTGACTGATGCTTGTTACTATGACAACTATAACAATGCCCTGCTACTATGATAACTAAAACTGCTATTCGGTGCTTTGTATTCAAACTGCTGCTGGCTACTTTTACTTCGACAACTACTGTTTGCTGCTACCACTACTAGTTGCTTCTATATGACTAGTATAACTGTTGTCTCCTGCTCTGACAACTATGACCACTATACCTACTTCTATGCATACCACTAGACCCCATACAGCGAGGGCTCTCGTAAAGAACAGGAGTGCTTCTCCAATGAAGCTCTCGCCCACGGTGCTGATGATACCCACTAGATTCTTGCCCATGGATGCTCAAACGGTGCCAACGGAACTTAGCCCACATAGCAGCTGCTGTCTCTTGCCGCAAAGCCAAACGGCAATAATGTCTCTTTAGTAAAATCACAAGACCGAATCAATGCTGTCTCTTGCCATACAGCCACAAATCCGAAACAATGTTGTCTCTTGCCGTAAAACAACTAGGCCGGATCAATGCAGTCTCTTGTCGTAAATCCACACTCCCAAATGAATGCTGTCTCTTGCCGTGAAGCCACAATTCCGGATCGATGCTGTCTTTTCCCGTAAAGCAAGAAAGCCAGATTAATGCTGCTTCTTGCCGTAAAGCCACAAGGCCGGATTAATGCTGTCCATTGCCGCAAAGAAACAAGGCCGGATCAATGCTGCCTCTTGCCGTAAAGTCCCACACAGGTCACTTGCTGAAATGCCACCAGACCGGATTGATGCTGTCCCTTTCCATCAAACCACAAGGACGGATCAATGCTGTCTCTTACCGTAGAGCCACACAGCCGGATCAATGCTGCCTCTTGCCGTAGAGCCACACAGCCGGATCAATGCTGCCTCTTGCTCTAAAACCGCGAGACCGTATCAATGCAATGTCTTGCCGTCAATCCACAAATCCAGATCAATGCTGTCTCATACCGTAAAGCCCCAAAATCGGATCAACACTGTCTCCTGCCGTGAAGCGTGAAGCCCTGAAGGAGTAATAAAATAAAAAATACCCCTGCGGGGCCGAGGGGGCCAGGTCAGGCGGCGTCATACCTTCAAGGCCCAGAGGTGATAGTGAGAAAATGACCTCTGGGTGCTCAAATGGCCAGGTCTCGTGAGTGATCACGATGGAGCTGTCTTGAAAAGTATCATTGAAGCCAGATTGCAGGACAAATAATATGGGAGAGGCACAAGCAGCATTCATGTGTCTGCTTACACCTGCACTTAACATCTATCATTAAAGAAGATACTCTTATACCAACTCGAGTTTCTTCGAATAGGAAAGTTTGATGCATGTTTTCATTTCAATACAAATAAGTCAACTCCAAGAAATGTAAAACAAGTCATTCAATTTGGAGATAATGCAATCATTCTGAGCGCGCTCCATGCAGAAAACATCTCTAGCACCTTCTGAGTGCGCTCAATGCAGAAAACATCTGTAGCACCTTCTGAGCGCGCACAATGCAGAAAACATCTGTAGCACCTTCTGAGCGCGCTCAATGCAGAAAACATCTGTAGCACCTTCTGAGCCCGCTCAATGCAGAAAACATCTGTAGCACCTTCTGAGCGCGCTCAATGCAGAAAACATCTGTAGCACCTTCTGAGCGCGCACAATGCAGAAAACATCTGTAGCACCTTCTAAGCGTGCTCAATGCAGAAAACATCTGTAGCACCTTCTGAGCGCGCTCAATGCAGAAAACATCTGTAGCACCTTCTGAGCGCGCCCAATGCAGAAAACATCTGTAGCACCTTCTGAGCGCGCTCCATGCAGAAAACATTAGTAGCACCATATGGCAAATTGTTTATTGGCCCCGTTGAAGTGCATTTGTAATTTAAATGTTCAAATACGACTGTTTTAGAATCGACGATGACAACAATTTATCGTCATTATCGACTGGACGAAAATACAACGTTCATTCTGAGTGTAGTCGAGGACGACAAAATCCGTAGCCTTCACTCGACGACAACACCCGTAGCACACACGCGGTGACAACACCCGTAGCACTCACGCGACGACAACACCCGTAGCACTCACGCGGCGACAACACCCGTAGCACTCGCGCGACGACAACACCCGTATCACTCACGCGGCGACAACACCCGTAGCGCTCACGCGACGACAACACCCGTAGCACTCACGCGGCGACAACACCCGTAGCACTCACGCGACGACAACACCCGTAGCACTCGCGCGGCGACAACACCCGTAGCACTCACGCGACGACAACACCCGTAGCACTCACGCGGCGACAACACCCGTAGCACTCACGCGGTGACAACACCCGTAGCA
This sequence comes from Gammarus roeselii, assembly GCA_016164225.1. Taxonomy (NCBI): domain Eukaryota; kingdom Metazoa; phylum Arthropoda; class Malacostraca; order Amphipoda; family Gammaridae; genus Gammarus; species Gammarus roeselii. The sequence goes on along the minus strand of SDVV010022342.1, from coordinate 264 downwards.
CTCACGCGACGACAACACCCGTAGCACTCACGCGGCGACAACACTCGTAGCACTCACGCGGCGACAACACTCGTAGCACTCACGCGACGACAACACCCGTAGCACTCACGCGGCGACAACAACCCGTAGCACTCACGCGACGACAACACCCGTAGCACTCACGCGGCGACAACACCCGTAGCACTCACGCGGCGACAACACCCGTAGCACTCACGCGACGACAACACCCGTAGCACTCACGCGGCGACAACACCCGTAGCACTC
>SDVV010022341.1:0-12967 GCA_016164225.1 Gammarus roeselii | reverse complement strand
TGCCACGGTGTAATTCGATAACAATTACCATGTTCTGGTATATGCCACGGTGTAATTCGATAACAATTACCATGTTCTGGTATATGCCACGGTGTAATCGAATCTTGCGAAATTGATGTTTGCTATAGCATACCCAAAACCTACAAGTAAAGAAGCGGATCTCCCTATAATTTTATTGAAATTAGACCTAATGCATGTTAAGAAAATAACTGTGTTACAAAATGGTTTCGTTTGAATCATTTAACGTATCAGTTCTTCAAAAACAATACATATGAATTAGTAGTTTGTTGAATGAACTTACACCAAGAGTTTCCATAAACCATGAAATTCAAGTCATGTCTCATTCATGATCTCTTCTAAAGTATATTTTCAGGTTTATTTATGTTGAATGATAATACATTTATGCTCCCTTGATGAATATTTTTTATGTACAGCAGAAAGCAAAGCTATTCACGCTTCATAGAAGAATAAATTTAGTCGGCTCAGGAAGTTTTTGAAGGTTACAACCACTTCAGCAGGAAGGCGCTTATCCACATGCGAAGCCTAGTCCCGTGTTCAAACGAATTGAGTTACGAAAAGAAAACAGGATTTCCTTATGACAGATAACAAATTCAAACAAGAATATTAAATTGAAACTCACTGCATATTTTACTTCGCAGCTTGCATTGTACAGCGTTATGTATAATTACATGCAGCAATTTATTCACAATGAAATGGACCGTTTCCTAACAACCTGTGACGAAGAAAAGTTGAAGGATATTATTCTTTGTCGTGAAGTGTTGGGGTCCGGAAGAGAAGATCGGTGAAGGCTGGTGGTGAGGCAATGCCTGGAACCAGCAAGGTTAGCATCAATTTATAGCTAATACTAAACTGAAATGTTGTGGAATAACATCTTAATGTTATAATTGCCATTTCTAAATAAATCAATGGGATGACGGTGTTAAATTCGCGTAAAATTTCGTACACTAAATAAAATCTGTATTCGTTATGTCAATGTTGAGGCTCTCACGTAAGGTGTCCATAGAACAAGCCGTTGAGAGCAGACAAGCGCATCAATTTAGACTAATCTACCTACCATTACTAGTCGAGCAATGATCCTTTATTACTGTGGAACAAATATTACTCATATGATAAACTTTTATCTTATTGTAGTAAAAAATATATATCGGTTTTATACGTGCAAGCGCTTAAGGCTACTTTCTAGTCCGAAGCAAAACGTACGACGAACAAATATGTTCGCTCACCGCAGCCTTGACACAGTGTGGAAGCTATTGAGACTTCATGACAGTATCCAGACTTGAAACTGCCTCTGGAAAGACTCCGTGAATTGGAACAAACGGGGTGCCAAACTGCGACTGGATCAACTCGGGAACGGATAACAAGGGAGCAAAGATCAGCAAAATAACGAGCAAGGGGGTTAAATATAACAATTTTTGAACAGTAACAAGTTGGTCAACATGAATATATTTAAAAGTGGATAGATTTGAAATGCGTGTTAAAAATGTATCGATGCCTGATCCGTCGGCTTGCAGGCGAGGACACGAACTTTGCAGTCATTAGGACATATTGGTTATGGTGGTGGGTTCCGTGCTTGTATTAAAAAGCAAGCACGAAGCGGAAACGGTCATGGAGCGGGTCTTCATTAACAAAATTGAGATCTAGAATCTGGTTGCTTAATTTTCCACGCTCAGAACTGCTCACAAACTACGTGCCTAGCAGCCAAGTGTTTGCACAAATGATTCGGCTCGGGTAAGTGTTTGTCAAACGTCAAATCAAGTTTGCAAGGAAAACAAGAAACGATGAGTCTGGCAAGCAAATATGGGCACAAGCGATGTCTCTCGCAGATAGGAATGAAATACGTGGCTCATAGGAAGCAGTGATTCAATCCATTTACTTCACTGAGTTTGTTAACAAAATGGTTGCTAGTTCACATTGAAACCAAATTTATGAACAATTAACGGGTATCTACTGCAATTCTGTTCATACAAATTCTATAGAACCTGATATCCAAGATGGAGTCTGAATCCATCATATCATTCTGAATAGTATTCGTATTCAGTAATGGGACTCCATATAGACATTTTTCAGGTCAATTCGTGTTTCCTCCATCTTCTCTTGTTATCATGCCTAATCATATGGTTTTATTTTTCCAACCACCTTTCGACTCATTCCTGACTCTCAATATCGGAAACTGTAGAATAATCAGCATTGGACGTGCTCTTAGGAGCTGCTATTGCCTCTGTTGGGTTGTTGTTGATCGTTTCTATGCATTGTATTATTTTGAAACCATCGAAATATCAATACGATAGATTTTTTTGGATTGGATTCAGTTGTCTACGTTTTCTTGCTTGCCTGAACATTGTTAAATAATTCATTTCTACCGGTGTTTGTTAGAGAAGATGAGGCTACTAGTCTGCGACTTCTTTTTGATGACACTTCAGGAGTTTTTATTACTGAATTGAATTTGTTTTACTCAATGAAATTAATAAAAACCTTGATAGTTGCGATTCTGGCACTTGTGAACATGAATTTTCATCTCATGGCCAGCCCGTCAGACCATGCCTTCCTCTCATGGCCAGCCCACCAGACCATGCCTTCCTCTCATGGCCAGCCCGCCAGACCATGCCTTCCTCTCATGGCCAGCCCGCCAGACCATGTCTTCCTCTCATGGCCAGCCCGCCAGACCATGCCTACCTCTCATGGCCAGCCCGCCAGACCATGTCTTCCTCTCATGACCAGCCCGCCAGACCATGTCTTCCTCTCATGGCCAGCCCGCCAGACCATGTCTTCCTCTCATGGCCAGCCCGCCAGACCGTGTCTTCCTCTCATGGCCAGCCCGCCAGACCATGTCTTCCTCTCATGGCCAGCCCGCTACACCATGTCTTCCTCTCATGGCCAGCCCGCCAGACCATGTCTTCCTCTCATGGTCAGCATGCCAGACCATGTCTTCCTCTCATGGCCAGCCCGCCATACCATGTCTTTCTCTCATGACCAGCCCTCCAGACCATGTCTTCCTCTCATGGTCAGCCCGCCAGACCATGTCTTCCTCTCATGGCCAGCCCGCAAGACCATGTCTTCCTCTCATGGCCAGCCCGCCAGACCATGTCTTCCTCTCATGGCCAGCCCGCCAGACCATGCACCAGTCCTATCTATTGTTCCGAAGTTGGCGTCTGCTGCTTCGAGGTCAAAGGGAGTAATGCCGTTTGAATGAACACCACTTTATTCTGTTCATCAATTATCTTGTTTGTATTCAGCTCATCTCCATAGCAGAATATTTCGCGTCGCAGAAGAAAAGATATAATCGTTCTTTTATTTGTGTCTTATATTTTTGTTCTTAGTTAGTACGAAACGCTTTCATCGATTTGCACTACTTAATCTATTATTCAAAAATCACTAAATGATCTACATAAACAATAACTGTTTTCCAATTAATGCATCGACTCGCTGGAACATGAGTTCATGTTTAACAAAGCTCTTGATTACTGGTTTCGGAGCAATTTATTTATCAATAATGCTAGATTTGTTATATAATTAGTCGGAGCTATTCAATTACAGTTAAACCTGCTCAGTGTTCACGCCAACGCGTATTGCGATATTTGTTAGTTAGTATTGTTTATTTTAACCTTGCATTATTCATACCCTACCAAGTTTTGAATCATGTAACAAGCTATTAAGAAGCAAAAATATGTGACCATATCATAAATTGAACATTGAATAATTCTACATGCATTTTATTGCTGCTGCTAAAAAATGTGGTGGAATTTTAGTATGACTAAATTCAATTATCTTGCCTCATGCAATCGATTCAACGCTTGTAAATGCAAACCATAATCAATCCTTGTCTACTTCTATAGTAATGGTTTGCCTTCTAGCAAGGCGGTCACAGAGCATCAGTATCCATGCCAACAATTAGATACAGATAACGATACAGAAACAGACGCAAGGCCGAATCCCTCAGAAGGAGACTGGCCGACAAATCGATGCACCTCACACTCTTTTAAACATTCATGCGCACAACAAAACATCCTATGAAGACTCCAGCAAGGACCCTTCGCCACACAGTTCGGGACAGGAGTGAGACCCGGAATCAGTGTTTGCAGGGTCCGGCAGCTTTCAACGGTTTACGCTTGCTGCTTCATAGTATCTGGGCCACCTCCACTCACGTCCATCCAGCTTCTCAATGACACGCCAAGCGCAGAAAAGCTCAACAAGGCCGCGTTAGAACTCATCTATTCACTATCATTCTTTATTCACTTGCGTGCTCTCTTGCTCTCTAGAACCTGATTCACGCTACCCATCCAAATTTCCCTCATCCTCTGGGCCTATGCCATCTCACCTCCGCTTCCATGACTCTCTTCTCACAACATGTATCCACGGCAACTCAGGGCAAATGAATCTACACTGTACTTTCCAACTTCCTCACCATGATCACAATAATTCGAATAATGTCATTATTTTTTCTGTCCGTCGCCGTCTCACCGGCATCAGGTCTCATGCATTTCTCCTCGACCTCTCTTCCTGATCTGAACCCCGTTCAGCACATTTGGGACCCTTCTTCCGCTTCAATGCCTAGAGTCCTCACTAGACTTGTCAGTGAACCCAACACATGGAGCTTTCCGTCTATAGCTTTCACCTCCGTGTGCAGATGTCCTGCCTGCTCCACAAGCGAGCCCAGGTACTCAGAACACTCCACTTCCGGCCATTACCTGTCCATTTAGGCGGACATTGATTCCGCTGCTATCGACAATTAGGGAAAAAGTCGTTACTGTGCTACATACACTATAACTAGCAGCTACCTCTTCGGTCACACTCTTCCAAGCCTAATCACTAGACAACACAGCCTATCCTCTGGATCGGATTCCATGCCGGATTCGCAGCAAACTGCTATTGACTCAACATCAATATCTGTTCATTCGATAAAAATAACTCATAAACACGACCCAATACACTCGCGTTCCCTTCTTGGTCACTCCATCCACGTAGAGATTGAATAGCCAGGACCTTTTGTTGGACCTTTTTTTAAATTAGCGCTCGCTCCGGAGGAACCCACCACCCTCCATATCGCCTCAGCTTTTCCCTCAATCCCTCACAGCAACCCACTGTTGCGTGTTGCTATGCATAAGCGTGAATGACACATCCACAGTTGTGCTTGGAAGGGTATGGCAGTGTGTCAAATCCACACTGTTATGTGTGTCTGTACATGGGCCCAAATTACCTGTTCACACCGTTGTGCAATATTGTGTATGAGCGTGAATGATTTTTCTTCGCTGTTACGTGTTCTGTGAAAGAGCGTGAATAACACTTCCACACTCAAATATGTTGCTGTGTATGAGCGCGAATGACGCGTCCACACCGTTGTGTGATGCTGTGTGTGAGCCTGATTGACACTCCCAGCGTTGTGTGATGTTTCATGTGTAAGGGTATGACACTTTCACACTGTTACGTGTTAATATGTATGAGCATGAAGGGCACTCCCAATCTGGTGTGTATTCCTATGTATGATTGTTATTGACACTTACCGACAATTGTTTATTGCTGGGTTTGAGGATGTATGAAGCATCCAAACTGTTGAGTGTTGGTGTGTATGAGCGATAACGACTTGCACAGTGTCCTGTGTTGCTGTGTATGAGCTAAAGGACCGTCACACTGTTATGTGTAGGTGCGTATGAGCGTGAAAGACCGTCACACTGTTGTGTGTAGGTGCGTATGAGCGTGAATGGTACTTCCTCATTGTCTGTTGAGAACGTGCAAATCGTGGACTGCTTCCGCAGACAGCGAACTATAAAGAAAGCACCTTTTGTTTGTAAAGGCTTTGGCGACAACAGTGCACGGACTGATATCAATTCATTTGATTCATTATTCGATTAAATATATATATTTTTTCTAATTATCTGTGTTTAATTCCTAAATTAGCTTATAATATAATTCAAAAATTTTGTCATGGTGTCATCTACCCATTTTCTTTTTGCCTCATGACTGATTTATTTAGGATCGATACCAGATCGTGATATTCCATGAGGGAATAGTTTTTGTGGGCTATTTTGCATTTGGTTGGACTACTGCATGGCTATGCACCCCAAACAAATGCTAAAATTCTCCAGATATACATGTCTGTTTAGTTATTTCCCAGAATATTAACTTTTTCTCGTTTTATATCAACACTGTCACAACATTTTAATCGATTTTCAGTATTTATCTTATTGTCAATTCATGAAAGAGTCAATAAATATTTTGAAATATTCCTGTAGTTCAATGACAGCTTATCGCGCACACGGACAGTTAATCACCAGAGGACCGACTTATTCCGTGTTCATGCTATTTGACATGCTTATAACGACACCGACTTATAACGACACCGACTTATTCCGTGTTCATGCTATTCGACATGCTTATAACGACACACGTCAAAATGTTTGAGACGTTAATGGAATTGATTTGCTCTCGTTCTATTTTGACGAGTGATAACCAATTATAGTCGCCAGGGATATATTACATGAAAAAAATATGCTGAGCAAATTATCTCTATAAAAAATGTCACATCGTGGCTTTACTACGTAGTATGGTGATGTGGTTCATTAACAATATAATCACTTCACTCTAACTCGAAACAGTACCGGAACTCAAACATTTTACACGATTCATGAAAAGATTCCTGGAAACAATTTTGTTGATGTCTATTAATTTATTGCACCAAAAGCTCACATGCGATGATGGCAATGAAAGTTCTCCATAAGAAGTCGTCTTCAGGGATCATCGTCTGGAATGCAGTACCTGAGCAGTAATCCTGCTAGTGGCGTCGTCATCCGTACTTTCTTGCCCGCCTTCATATCATTACTTGTTTCATTTTGTTTGACGGTGCAAAAAAATTACTCAATCAACAAAGCGAGGAAGATACTAAAGACTTGAACACTGAAAAGATGCAACCGCCGAAGATATTTGAAATTGTTAATGGTTGTCTCTTCCTTCTACGTGGTATATTGATTCCGTATATGCGACAGTTCGAACGTGAAATAATTCGTGAGCAAATAACCAGTGATACAAATAATAACATATATTATAATAAATCCACATTGCATTATAACGAGTTCTATTAATTCCGGCCGTAATTCGGAAATCGACTACTAAGATCTCGTCCACGCGCTGCCCGGAACACATCTGCGAAGAATGTTTTTTATCCCTCAACCGGTACCTTTCCTCGGTGGACTGAGCCGCGCCTTGCAGGTGTCGGTAGTTGCAATAAGTCGATTTATATCGCTCGTGAAGCTGCATTGGCGCTCTGTAAGGAATTGTCGGGCACAATAAAAGGATTTTTAACACAAGCAACATTCATGCCAGGGTTGGTATTCTTGGTCTGATACAGGAGTTTCCAAGGCGAGTCCCATTGGTGATTAGGAAAGATAGGCTCGATTAATTAACCCATCTCTTATAGTTTATTGATGGTATCCAATTATTCATCATTTCTTATTAGATATGGCTGTCATGTGTCTAGCAAACTATTTTGAATATGGAACGTTTATGTGGAATCCGGTCGACTAATCTGCATGAAAGATCTGTCGCAGTTCATGAGTTCTTTTTTTTCTACCGATTCAATCAAAACTCCTCAGTTTATTGCAAGTTTTATAAATAGCTAAAATGGGCCAGGTATGGTTTGATCGTCATGTAATAAGAAGTATTCATTTCACACGGTGTTAGGTCATAAGACGATATATGGTTCCCCAATTATTCAATGATGTGAGATGACTGACTTTTTCGTGTTATTATCTCTTCTTTCAAGCCTATTTTCTAGAGGTGATTTCTTTTAAATTGTATATTCTATTATGACAGAAGCTTAGCAATAATTTATATTTATTTCAATCATGTGAGTCAACCATCGCCGATGTGCTCGTAAGAGCAGGTTGCCTTCAAGTCACTTCCACACCTCAAACGATTAAAATTCCAGATAAATATATTTATTTCGATTTAGGATATAATTTTCTTTCGTCGTGTTTCTTTTCATGCATCTAATAAATAAAAATTTCTAAGGATACAGGATATCCAGTGGGAGAAGAAGATACCTTCTCAAGTTGTTCAGTTCTACCAGTTATAAGACGCCTGCCAATAAATATTGTACATAGCCAACCACACAACAACACAAAAAATATAGCGAAGCAATGCATATAACGTTGGCAATAGTTTCCGGTGAGGACTAAAGGAAAAAGGTTCGATAATATAACCCATAAATATGCTCGTAACCAGCCAGTTATTCTTTAATAAATCTAGTGATGGTAAACACTGTGTTTAACTAAAACAAACAAACACTGATGCAATAAATGTGATCAAACAAGCTTGAACATCTCTGATAATGCTGGTCGATGGTCAAAGCGCTGGCGTTATTCTGCGGTCCTCACCGCGATCATTATTGATGAAGGGGACAAATCGAAAGCTGCCTTTATATAATATCCCTGAGCTTTCGGATTACACAGAAATCGGGAGTTGTACTTGTTTTTGACTGACTATTAATCTCGTTTAGTATTTAAATATTTATTCAAGACAACAATTTAACACATTCTTTACCAGAATGTTTCTAATTTAGATAGGTTATTATCAACTGTTACCTGCTGCTATGCTACGTCGAGAGAGCACATTTCCTGGTCTATTTCCCTTCATATTTTTCACTCATATTCATAAAATGCATTATCAAATTTGATCTAATTTGCCCTTCCTAAAAAACCCTAAACCAGAACAGCAAGAAGATGGTACATGAATCTTTCCAATACATGCCATCTAGGCCCTTTTGTTTGTCATTGTATGAATATATGACAGATGCTGAGCTGAGAAGCAAAGTTGCGTATCTAAATCGGCAGCTCAATGTTATGCCTACGAGAACAATAATACAGCTGTGCCATTTTGCTTCTCAGCTGTTTATTTAACAATCGTACCAAAAAATAAACATCGTTTGTTAATACGTGAACCGTAGGAGAAGGCAAGTCGAGATGTTACAGTTTTTAAAATTGAGGGGCTCAATCGAAATAACTAGTTCGGGGCCAACATTGGCACATGGATGCAATCAATCATTATAACATTGAATACACTACAGTCACCTCTCTCAATAGCTTTAGGAGCAGTGAAACCGTATAAATAATCTTTGATTAAGTCAATCTTCATTTGTCTCCCCACATGACTCTTAGTGAGACTTTCTAATGTTTAAAAACATTAGAGGAACACACTAATTATCCTGCGCTACGCTTATTCCGTTCATTTAAAATATAAAAATGAAGAGTTCCCCGCGACAAGGTATCTCTACTCCTTAACCCACCTCTTGTTGGCATAAAGCGTTATATTATTTCAAATTTGTCTTCTGATGGAATATTTTCCAAAATATGAAAGGCTTTGTAGAGTGACAGCTAAAACATTCCCTTGATCCGGATGACCAACTAAACATTGATCTTGCGTCTGATATGAAACTTGTGCGAGACTGAATGTTATCAGTCTCTAAGCGATTCGTTTTCGAATATTGTTCACTTCCTCGCTAGTTCAGCTGAGATACTTTAAATAGCAACTCATGTAAGATATGATTTTGACGGTAATAATACTAATGTGAAGGTATTTTCTGAGTGTGAAAATTGTGCCTTGTTGGCAGTGACTGCCTAATCCAGAAATATCATAAGCGCACAATCAAGATATTTGGATATGAAAGGTTATCATGTACAATAAAAGCACCAACTCTTGTATGAGCGAATACATACATAATATCAATCTCATATTAGCTGATGACTCATCTCAGTGTCCACTATAAACGTGAAAAATATGGTATTTTGTCGTCTTGTTTTAGTTATCCCTGCAGGAAGATAATGCGTTTTTTAAGTATTTGTTTACATGTAGCTGTTCCTCTGAACCTAGAGACAGCAATGCGTGTATGATTACTAAGAAAACATACAATCTCAATGCAGCGACATCGAAAACAAAACGCGCAAAAAACTATACAGTATCTGGCCTTTATAGCACAATCCAACTCTCAGGTTATATGTTGTTAACAGTATACCCATTCACCTATGCATTGGACATTTTTCTGGCCTTCTCAGAGCTACCTCCAGCTTGTACCAAATTCAAGTACAGAACTCTCAATCAGAAGGTTAACATCGTACGTCTACATAAATATGTCCTATGGAAGTGGATCAAGTTCATTTGGCGGTGTTACTACTCTCAGTAAATGAGTTCCCGACCACTGCTGGATGAGACAACACTGAGGCAGCTCACAGGCACGCAATTGACGCAAAATTCGTTAAAAATGTCTCCCAAGACTTTCCTCCATACCATAATACATAATTTTACAGTCCGGTTAAAAGAAATATACCGTCATCACAATCCACGGCTATTGATTACAAATACTCTGACTTATGTTTCTGAGTCATTGCCGATGAACTCTTCTTGAATCTGTCTCTGATAAAATGCTGATCTCCTGCAAAATAACCCTCGAAATTGTTGCTGGTGTTTAATAGAACTCTCTTGCATAGGAGATCATGCACTAGCGGTACTCGTATGCGATGGGGAAGTGAGGATGGGAGAGGGGGAGTGAGGGAGTGATGATGGAAAATGAAGGAAAAAGTTAGTATTGAATGATTGTAGATGCAGCACGCACGCCGGTCTTCTAGCCCATAAATAAGTTGCTTGTTGATAGACAGAGAATTTGTTCTGAATAAGAACCTCTAAGAGAGATTAATGTGCCATTTTTGTTTTTTAAACATCAAGAAATGAAACGTTTTTGCTATTGATCTTCGATTTGTGTAGAATTTTTCGCGCCGTGACCCAAACGTTTTTCTATTCTATTGCTGTTTACAACAACCGCTGGAATTCGTACCATTCTTCAACAACTCCAAACGTGATGAAATTGTGCGTGATGACAAGAGAGGAACGCTTCCCGACAATTTTGTATCCATCATTCCTAGTCACTCCGCTCGCATCTAAAGGGAAAAGACTGGCTTGGTGACGATTTCCTTACCATTCATAATCTTCCACACCTCGATCATGTCACCTCTGACTCGACGCTTCTTAAGTGAATGAATATTTAGTTCACGTAGTCTGTCTCCGTACGATTTATAGCGCTGAGAAGAGATGAGATTAGTAGCTCTGTGTTGAATCTTATCTAAATTCATAATGTATTTTCTAAGATATGGAAACCAAAACTGAAATTTACATGCAACTGTTTTCTTCTGTCGGCTCGCTCCTAGGGAGGTCCAAGAACAAGAGTATGGCTGAAGTATGCATTAGTGGGGAGTGCTCCGAGAGCATTCATTAGTGGGGAGCGCTTCGAAAGCATTCATTAGTGGAGAGTGCTCCGAAAGCATTCATTAGTGGGGAGCGCTTCGAAAGCATTCATTAGTGGGGAGTGCTCCGAAAGCATTCATTAGTGGGCAGTGTTCCGAAAGCATTCATTAGTGGGGAGCGTTCCGATAGCATTCATTAGTGGGGAGTGCTCCGAAAGCATTCATTAGTGGGGAGTGCTCCGAAAGCATTCATTAGGGGGGAGTGTTCCGAAAGCATCCATTAGGGGGGAGTGTTCCGAAAGCATTCATTAGTGGGGAGTGTCCCGAAAGCATTCATTAGTGGGGAGTGTTCCGAAAGCATTCATTACTGGTGAGTGTTCCGAAAGCATTCATTAGTGGGGAGTGTTCCGAAAGCATTCATTAGTGGGGAGTGTTCCGAAAGCATTCATTAGGGGGGAGTGCCCCGAAAGCATTCATTAGTGGGGAGTGCTCCGAAAGCCTATTAGTGATCATGGGCTACTGAATGCGCTGAACAGGAGCCACGGTCAAGATGACAGAATATTACACATAATACATGAAATATTTGTTACCCTGCGGAGCTTTTTAATCTATAGCTGCTGAAGCCATTTCCTGCGCGCAATATCTCAGACTGCCGTTCTATGGGTCCACCACTAGACGCAACTTCGTATCATGTGACTGCTCAGGTCATCTCTTGTACGCAATCTCTCAGCATCCCATCAATTGGGTCCTCCACTCGGCGCCACTTCGTTAAAATTTGATTTTGGTCTATATCTTGTGCGCCATTTCTCATCGTATCTTGCTCATAATTTAAACTTGCATGAAACACATCATCTTTTCCTGAACCCTGTAAGCTATTAGCAGGACTGCATCTCAAAACATTTTACAAACATAATTGATTCCTTTGGGACTTCTTGCATTGTTTCGCTGTCATTTGTTCGAAACTATTGAACAGCTCATTCATCGTTTGAAATATTATAATCATATTCAACATCAGTGCAACCCGAATAATTTTCAAATATCGTTGCATCGCTACGCCTATCCCTAGACTTGTTGCGATGCCAGCTTTTCCCCACATTAATCAGTTCCTCACCTTTGTTCCAAGCTGGCTTTGCGAGGTGTTACAGTCAATTGGTGATTTGTTAATATTATTGTCGGCTGCATCGAGGCATATCAATTTATCGGATCATTTAGAGCCTCAGTTGAGGCTTCATTGTTAACGCCACTGAGTAACTGCAGCCATTGGATGTCGGACTGGACGTCCCACGAATAAATATATTGGACGTCCCACGAATAAATTAACAGAATTTCGAATTACTGTGACTGAAAAAATATTAGAACACTGTGTTTGTAATTAAGCTAATTTGCACAATAGCTGAGCATTTGTTGGAGAAAATTTAATCGAGTTTCGACTCACGATATCAAAATCAATCGACGCGGATACCGTAGTAGTGTACAATTTATCCTCTTTTTGTTTGAATGATGGTTTGTTTATTATGCAATCTTAGTAGGAATACATTTGTGGTTGCAGCTTTGATTTGGAATTAAGAATGTGAAATTTACGTTCGTCCCAGCAGAACCACGTTTGCATAGTGGCTACTGAAGTTTTGACAATATGCTAACTTTGCTTCTGATGTTCCAAAACTATGCCGAACGTGGTTTTAATTATTGGGATATAGATCTTATATATATATCAAAAATGAACT
>SDVV010022340.1:0-12967 GCA_016164225.1 Gammarus roeselii | reverse complement strand
GCAGCGACGAGTGTAACTCACGAGTGCTCCATGTAACTCACCTGTGCTGTTGGCTGCAGCGACGAGTGTAACTCACCTGTTCTGTTGGCTGCAGCGACGAGTGTAACTCACGAGTGCTCCATGTAACTCACCTGTGCTGTTGGCTGCAGCGACGAGTGTAACTCACCTGTTCTGTTGGCTGCAGCGACGAGTGTAACTCACCTGTGCTGTTGGCTGCAGCGACGAGTGTAACTCACCTGTTCTGTTGGCTGCAGCGACGAGTGTAACTCACGAGTGCTCCATGTAACTCACCTGTGCTGTTGGCTGCAGCGACGAGTGTGGCCGCGTTCTGCGCCCCTGCTCTGCTGAGCTGCGTTTGGAGGGAGAAGTCAATGTTGTAGAACTGAGCACCCGAGCCCTTGTCCAAGCCCCTGGGCTTGGGCGGCCACACCATGTCGGGGTTGTTGTCCAACTGCAGCTCATCCAGCGAGTCCGTGATGAAGTGAATGGCCTCAGGAAGCGTCACCAGACAGTTGGAGTTGAGCAGCAGGCGCTTCAGGTTGGGACATCTGCAAGCAAAAGACAGAGCATGTGACTTAGAACAGAGTCCATTAGATTACAAAAAATTAGAGTGACCATGGTTACTAGCGTAGCAGAGACAATAAATAAAAGGAATCGAAGTCCTTAGGGCACCAAAAGTGGTGATTCAAACGAGTTGCTAATTTGCAATTGCTGTTTAGTAGCCCCACCCGTCACAGTCACTTTCTGTAAGATTAGAGTGACTGTCATTTCTAGCACCTCTCAACGAAATGCAGTGCCGCGAGTCGCCCACATTACCTTTTCTTATCAAAATATAACGGGTCACAATAGTTCTTACTTGGTCATATGAATGCATGCATTAACTAAACGCGGCAGTCGGCATTATAAAAATGATCTTAGATCGAGCTGCGTTGATTCAATGTATCTGAAAAAATTTCAACATATAATCATTTTCAACTTTTTCCAATAACATTTCGTCTAAACAGATTTCACACATATGCCAACATATCTATGCAGTTCATTTCTAAGCCAACTGTTTTTCTATGGAACATCCCAATACTAGACAAGGAGCATAGTTTCAATTACTTACCAAATACCCTTGACAACGGCATCATTCCTAGCTCACCTGCATAAGCCTTCAGGAATCATCTCGAGCTTATTGTAGGCAGCTGAGAAAACCTCTAGCCTTCCCAGCTTGCCAATGCCTGACGGCACGCCATCAAACGACAGCTGGTTCTCATTGAGCATGAGTCGCCGCATCTGCACGAGGCGGCACAACTGCGACGGTAGAGCCGAGACGCGGTTGCGGCAAATGTTCAACACTTCCAGTTTGGACCATGATTCTGCATATATAAACGGAGCTTTGTACAATCGTTGTTGATACAAGTACAAACATCAAACCTAACTTCTGGTTGGTACTAACACAAACGGCGCACAGTACAATCGCTCATGATACAAATACAAACGGCAAACTTAACATTTGGTTGGTATTAACACAAACGGTGCACAGTACAATCGCTCATGATACAAATACAAACGGCAAACTTAACATCTGGTTGGTATTAACACAAACGGCGCACAGTACAATCGCTGGCGATCTAAACAAAAAATGGGCACAGAACAATTTATGATGTTACAATAGATACTAACCATTTTGCACCTTTGGTTTGCTATCCTCTAGTACTATGAAATTAGTCGGACTATTCGTTGATCAATTGAAGATGCATAGACCCACTTAAGATGACATCACCCATATCGAAAGCAATTGTAGCAAAAGCACTTTAATCCCCGAGTTTGATACAGAAGTTTGGAGGTTATCTCTAGCTCCCCAGGGTGCGAATAAAGTATTCGTATGCTCTACCAGGAAGGGTAGCTCGAGTTTCAGCTATGCTCCTATTGCTGTAGCTACCAGTATGCTGTACTAGGACGGGTGGCTCAAGATTCAGCTATGCTCCTATTGCTGTACCAGGACGGGTGGCTCGAGATTCAGCTATGCTCCTATTGCTGTACCAGTATGCTGTACAAGGACAGATGGCTCGAGATTCAGCTATGCTCCTATTGCTGTACGAGGACGGGTGGCTCGAGATTCAGCTATGCTCCAATTGCTGTATCAGTATGCTGTACCAGGACGGGGGGCTCGAAATTCGGCTGTGCTCCTATTGCTGTACCAGTATGCTGTAACAAGACGGGTGGCTCGAGATTCAGCTATGCTCCTATTGCTGTACCAGGACGGGTGGCTCGAGATTCAGCTATGCTCCTATTGCTGTACCAGTATGCTGTACCCGGACGGGTGGCTTGAGATTCAGCTATACTCTTATTGCTGTACCAGTATGCTGTACCAGGACGGGTGGCTCGAGATTCAGCTATGCTCCTATTTACAATTACGTCTTGCGCAAACCGTGTAGCTCCTTACGAATAGATATACAGCTATTTCGACTTTTAAACGGAAGGTGTGGTTGCAGGCAAGAACAGAAGGGATGAGGTGCCTAATTGATCCGCCAAATATCACGCGGTGTGTTTGTCAAAACTTTAACCCTAAACGGCAGGGCATAGCCAAACACGATAACCACTCGGGCACCACTGGCATCCGCAACCGGAGTAGCTAGCTGCTGATGGTCGAACGAGACCAGTTATAAACACTTCTATCCAAACATTTCAGTATTTTCAAGGAAATATTGAACGAGACCAGTTACAAACACTTCTATCCAAACGTTTCAGTATATCCAAAGAAACATTGAATGAGACCAGTTACAAACACTTCTATCCAAACGTTTCAGTATTATCAATGGAACATCAAACAAGACCAGTTATAAACACTTCTATCCAAAAATTTCAGCATTAACAATGAAACATCAAACGAGACCAGTTATAAACACTTCTATCTACACATTTTTGTATTCTAAATGAAACATCAAATGAGACCAGTTATAAACACTTCTATCCAAACATTTCAGTATTATAAATGAAACGTGAAACGGGACCAGTTTTAAACACTTCTATCAATCCAAACATTTCAGTATTGTATATGAAACATCAAACAAGACCAGTTATAAACACTCCTATCCAAACGTTTCAGTATTTTCAAGGAAACATTGAACGAGACCAGTAATAAACACTTCTCCATATATTTCAGTATTTTCAATGTAACATTGAACAATACCAGTTATAAACACTTCTATTGGAACATTTCAGTATTTTCAATGAAACATCAACTAGAGTCCTACATTAACGTACACATGACAATGCCAGCAGAACAAATCATGTAACAGTCCGCAGATGGCGTGATGATCTGCAGAGCCCAAATGGCATCTAAGATGCCTACTCCTAATTAAACCGCTCAGATCCTTTGAATAAAGGATATGATAAGGCAACAAAACCTGGTCTTCAGTTAATGCTGAATCAAATAATTTTCACAAGAAGCACGCCAATTTTGAGGCGTGTTCCATGATTAAAGAAATGCAGAGAAGCCCATCTCTGTATAAATGGAATTTGCCCAGTAAATATCAAGATCAAATTCGATTGACCAAATTTATCCAAAACGTCCATGCTTAAAATTTGTACACGATTAGAGCTAAAAATAGTAGCTACCCATACTGTCACGGGTGACACTTTAGATTACTAGTCAAAGTTTAGATAGCTACCACAATGACCCACACATTTCCACGATTGCAATCATTGTAACCTCACCAATCTCAGTGCCCAGTTCCGTGATGTTGTTGTCCGATAGGTTGAGCCTCCTGAGGCCCCTGAGCGTGTAGAGGCACTGAGGCACCTTGTGCAGCCCATTCAAGGAGAGGTCCACATCCGCCAGGTCGACCAGAGCATCCAGAGTCGCGGGCAGGTTGCCAGGGCTGCGTTGGGTGTTGGACATGTACAAGGTCTCCAGAGACACCAAGGCTGGCAGTTGCCTGGCGGAAAAAAATAAATTATAAAAGATGCTCATGTGTTGTGATGATGCTTTCTAAAAAATTAAATAGTTTTCTCCTGGGTAGTGAATATTAGTGATGTGCCAAAGTATCCATATTGGTGGGTATCGGCCATTTTCTATGGTATCGGTATCGGTGATAAATGGCCGATACTTTGAAATAAATTGGTGTCATATAACAGCACATACATAATACCTGAATAAATGAGAGGACTCATGATGTGCTCGTAATTTACCCTTATATTATAGGTACATTATGGTATAAAATAGAATGTGATTACTAATTTAAAGTCCCACAAGATTCACATATATAATATATCACTAAGAATACGGTCTATTAAGTCTGTGTATCAAAGTCAAAGTGCCTAACAGACTTATGAACCAATAATTATCTGCGGATAGTCAACCAATTTTTATCTTTACTGAAATAGTTATTTTTTATCTATGTGGGCATAAAATTTCTTTGTGGAACTGTATACTTCAACCATTGAATCAAAATTGTGGAAAAGTATCGGTATCAGTATCACAAAGTATCAGCCATTTTTAGTATTGGTTACAGTATCAACCAATTCTTTGGTATCAGTATTGGCCAAATTTTTAGTATCGTCCCATCACTAGTGAATAAGCTTCCTTTGTCATTGCTCAAATAAAAACATACGAAAATAGGAAACCAAAAATTGGTTTGAATAGATCAGAGTGATTGGCTGTACTACAGGGTGGGGTCAGTGACCTTCACGCTACTAATGTCGAATGCATGCACGGGTGCCGCAGGAGGCACAGTATTTTTTAAGGTGCTCAGGCCGTGTGGTCCCAATACTCCCAGGAAGGCAGCTGAGAGAGATCTTATTCAAACTGATTTGCTCCAGAGCCCGAAGGATTGGCAGGTGCAAATGGCAATTGCACCCCAGCACCTGCTGAGAGGAAGATTAAGAAGAGACAGGAGACAAGGATCCCATGTATGAGATACACACTCAATGTAAGGAATCTCATGCATGAGAACGGCAAGAATGGAAAAAGGAAAATTGGAGTCACAGAAAATTGTTGCAGAAGTGCAACTTGGCTGTTATCAGCCACTATTGAGAGAGGCAAGAAGGAAAAAGAGATAAGTTGCAGGAAATGTGAACTTGACATATGATGTAATAGGGGTGAATGAAAGTTTAGTGAATTCAGGATGGGGGAGAAAAGAAGATGTAGTCGAGAGCAAAGAATTGGGATAAGGATGTTGACAAACAAAAATTGAGACCCAATCATATAAATAAATCATGAGCAATTTAAGTTCACAATATGAATGGCCTGAAAAACAGCTAATGTATGGTTTGAGGTTTATTCTCATATCCTCCTGGTAGCAATAGCTGGACAAAGAAAATTTGATGAAACAGGGAGATAGAATTAGGCTACTATTGTTGAGTATCTACCTGAAGTAGAAGCTAGTGAGGCTGTTGATGAGAATCTACCCAAACTGGCAGAAAGTAAGGCTGTTGATTCAAGTAGAGATTTACCTGAACTAAACTAAAAGTGAGTGACAATGCTGTTATTGAGTATCTACCTGATATGGAAGCAAAACAGTGGTTGTAAGGTACCAGAGCATGACAGAGTGACACAACTGTTAATAACCTTCCTACCTGAATTGGAAGTGTGTTAGAGTGTTGTTGTTGAGTATGAGAGTCTTGAGGTGCACAAGTCGCCTGATCTGCGGCGGAAAGGTGGCCAGCTTGTTGTCCGCCAGGTTGAGGTATAGGAGGTCGGTACAGTTGACCAAAACCTGTGATGGAATCTCCTCCAAACTGTAAAAAAGCAAAAAAAAAGGAAGAAATGAGGAGTTAATGGGTCAGGCGGAGATGAAGAAGCATGGAGTCTGTTTGTATGTTGCTAACAATTTGATGTTTGTGCCAATTGAGGTGACTTTACCCAATGTTGCTGCCATTTCCTTCCTTGATAATGATGTTCTGGTTGTGGTGGCGTACCGCGCTCCGTCCTACTCAGCTGAGAAGAATGCTTCAACTGATTGAATTCTTGATGGAGTTTTGTCTTGGCAGAGAGGTTGTTGTTCTTGGGGATTTTAACATGCCTTCATTAGATTGGCCTGCAGACATTTGTAATAATTATATCCCTCCCGTTGATTCCCAGTTTCTTGATTGTCTTGTTCTTCTTTGACTCACTCAGTGGGTGAGGGAAGGTACTTTCGTTGATTGGGTAGCATTCTTGATCTGGTGTTGACTACGGAGGATGATCGGGTGTCTGCTGTGGCGGTTTTGCCTCCTCTTCCAGGGTGCCACCATGCCCCTGTCTTGGTGAAGTATATCTTTCAGATGAATGATGTTGCAGGGGATCCTGGTTTGAAATCAGTTATGTGGTCTCGTGGTGATTACAGGAGCATGAGAGAGGTTTTAGAGGGTGTTGACTGGCATTACGAGTTTCTGTATGGCACTGTGGAGGAGAATTATAGTTTGTTTCAGACAATTGTCCATTCACTGGTGGACAAGTTTGTTCCCAGTCGAGACTCTGCTTCACGGCCAAGCTGGCTGCGGGGCCCTCCTAGGGAACTGATGACCAGTAGATCTAGGGCTTGGGCGCAGTATAAGCTTTTGAGGGGGGAGCTTGGTAGGCAGCATGATGAGGTATTGGCGTCCTTGCAGAGATTTAGTGGGCCTAATTATGAGTACAGACATTTTTCACGCTACAGCCAGTGTCTGTATGAGCAGAAATTAGCAGACAACTTCTCTGTTACTCCCAAGATGTTTCATACCTATATCAGAAGAAGAAAGAAGGGCTGTCCTTCTGTTGGTCCTCTGAAACTTCCATCTGGTGAGGTTGTTGCTGGTCAGAGAGACATGAGTCAGCTGTTTGTAGACTCTTTTTCATCTGTTTTTGTGGATGCTGATCCTGCCGGCCCTTCCCCACATCAGTTTGTTCCTGGAAAATTTAATGGGATTTGTGTAACTAGACTGTTAGTTTCCCAGGTTCTGGGTGGTTTAGACTCATCTCCTGCCCTGGGACCTGATGGCATTCATCCTGGTGTTCTGAAGTCATGTTCTTGGCAGCTGTCATTACCATTGTCTCAGATTTTTGCAAAATCATTGGACCTGGGAGTTTTACCGGTGGCCTGGAAGGAATCTCGTGTTGTTCCTAAATTCAAGTCTGGTTCAAGAAGTAACCCTCTCAATTCCCGACCTGTGAGTCTTACTTCTGTTTGCTGTAAGGTGCTGGAGCGGGTTATTGTGTCCCAGTTGGTGTCTTTTCTGGAAGATTCTGGCATTTTGTCTGAGGGTCAATTTGGTTTCAGGGTGGGAAGGATCACTGAAGACCAACTTTTGCTTACTTACGATGAGGTTGCTGATCGGGTAGATGAAGGAATGGTTGTTGATGTGGTCTTTCTGGATTTTTCTAAAGCTTCTGATGTGGTCAGTCACTCGGTTTTGATGGAAAAACCGAGATGTGTGGGTATTCCGGATGGAGTTAGATTGGATTCGTAATTTTCTGATAGGGAGGCAAATGTGTGTTTCTGTTGGGGGAGTCGTCAGTGACAAGTGGTGTGCCCCAGGGTTCTGTACTGGGTCCGCCCTTGTTCCTGCTATATGACAATCATGTTGCAGCAGGTGTGGCTTGTGAGTGGAAGGCCTTTGCTTTAAGACCCATCTTGGACTACTGCTCATGTGTGGAGGTGGACCAGGGAGATTGATGGGCTAGGTGGAGTGGACTATGGTGAGCAGCTCAAAGCAATGCAGTTGTTTTCTGTGAGGGGGAGGTTGTTACGTTCTGATCTTGTGAAGTGTTGGAAGATTTTTCATTGTTCTGTTGGTTCAGGTTTGTCTGCTCTGTTCGAGAGAGCTCCGGATGTTGGCACACGTGGGCATTCTTTCAAGCTGGTGGCTCCTCGCTGTCAGACGGACTATAAACGCAGATTCTTTTACTCTCGCTGTATGCATATTTGGAACCGGCTGCCCGCTGATGTGATGCAGTGTGATTCACTTTGCGGCTTCAAGAGGGCCCTGGCGGAGGAATTGGGGGCTGTGTTGTATGAGTTTTGCTAGACTCAATTTGATGTGATGTTGTGGCTTTGTTTGTGTTGCTGACAGTTGTGTGCAGTTGTTGACTGTCTTCATTGTTTTGTTTTCTTTGGACCTATTGAGCGCATCCCGATCAGCGTCTTGCTGCAGTGCTTGTAACGTGCTGTTCTTTTCGATTGCTGGCGCGCTGAGGTGTACTACCTCCCATGCCTGCGTGCCCCGTAGGCGGGGCTGTTGGGGCTGTGGGGGGCTGCAATGGTGAGATACAAAGGTGAGGTACAGATGCTCTACTACCTAGTGCCTTGAATTGACCTTACTTTTAGGCAGCAACGGAAGCTGAATGTGAGAAGAGTAGCTGGCCTTGATTTGACGGCTACCCAACAGAGGAGTGCTATTCTTCCCAGTCCTGTTATTACACCTCCATCATGCTGCCATGTCATACTCACCATTACTTTAGCTGGTAATTCTGCTGTTGAGGAGGTGACTACGGTCTCAAGCTCATAGTGGTATTGCCAATGTGAGGGATGGTAGCTTCTGGAGGGTATGTGTAGCTGGAAGTTTGAGAAATACAGCTGTGTCTAGGCATAGTAATGGGTACCAATCTATTGTTTTTATCCCAAAACGTGTCATGTCCTGCTGGGATAATGTAGTGAGTAACAGTATTGGTTAATCTTCATATAATATAGGTTAGTCGGTATCGCACTTTGGTGGCCTCCAGACTGCGCAACACATCAATGCCAGCAAGGACAGAGTGAAGAGCAGGACAGGAGACACAAATATTGCAGTACACCAGAATTAAGAGAGCATGGTAAAATAAAGCATGGAACAACACAGAAGTTTGTACTCCAGGCAGCTGACATAGGGCAATTCAGTTATTCATGATGGCAAAAAATAAAAATAAATAAACATACATATATCCCTCAAACATCATAAGGCTTGTCAAATTAAAAAAATTCATCATAGATTAGATGAAGAGCTTATTTTCACTGGAGCCTAGACGTGAGTCATTGCAAGCTCCCTCATGGGGCAAGAAGATCATCAATTTTGGTATGCTTGCACACTTTCATGTGCAAGAAACACAACATAACCCAAATATAATTATTTAGAAATTTCAGCCATGGCAAACACATGCATACAGGAATAATACTTCAACAGAAGAAATCATTGCTTCCAACCATTTAGAACTTTCAAGTGTGCTATTGCATGCTAGTACGCAGAGGTACTGTACTTTTACAAAATACAAGGCTTACAGCTACATGGATTAGGTCAAATTCAACACTAACACAATATATACATAGTTAACAGCTACACAGATTAGGTAAATTCCAATGCTCTCTTACAAATACAAGGTTTACAGTCCTGCAATCAATTTCAGAACTTACAAGCGGTCAGCACGCGGAATCACACAGACTAGGAAAACAAAGACCTTCTACATGTGTTTACAGAGTTTTGCTCAATTACACTTGCATTATTTCAGTGGACAGGTTTTGCATCATGAAAATAAAAAGAGGGGGAGTGGGACGAGGGCCGAGGTGCTTTATGCTTAAAAAGATCTCAGTGTGGTCCCAAAGAGTCAAAGAGGGTCCTGCAGTGTCCCAGGAGGGTTCGCCAAGTCCCCCAGGATCGCTCGTCTCGACTCAACTTGTCACGACTCGTCGGCCACCAACTCGACTTGTCTCGTCTCGACTCGTCGGCCACCAACTCAACTTGTCTCGACACGCCTCGACTCGTCTCTTCGTCTCCGCGCAAGTAGCTACATCGAGGGCTAAAAGAACTATTTAGATTATTTTTGACAACACACACTTACATTGTTCAAGTGGATAGGTTTTACAGCATGTGGAGTTGGGGATCCCTTGGGTTCCCTTGTCCTAGCTGGTGTCGGCTTGTCTCGGCTTGCCTCAACTCCTCTCAACTCATGTCAACATGCCCTAACTCGTCTTGACACGATTCGACCTGCATCCTCAGGGTCTCACAGCCCCAAAGTTTCTCAAGGAGGTCTCAAAGGGTCTCAAGGAGGTCCTAAAAGATGCCTCTAAGTCCACCGTGTCACTCGAATCACTTGCCTCGCGCGAATACCCCTGGTTCCATGAGTAACCTTGACTTAATTCATCTCGACTTGTTGCCAGACCCCATCAATTTGTCTCGACTTGCCTCCATTTGCCTCGTCCCCTCCACTTTCAATGTTATGGCCATCCATGAAAGGCTTTCACACTCAAGGATCAAAATCAGCATCACTTCACCACTAATTCACTAAAACGCAAGGCTGTGCTTGGCTCTTCATTATGCAACAGGGAGAGCGTCAAATTCTCTAACCTAGTCCACCATAGGGCCTCTGCAGGCATCATACATCAGATCAGCTGGGGCTTGCTTATAGCTAGTGTTATCTGTCAACTGCCAGTAAACAAGCCATTCCACCCACCAACACATCTCACACTGAAGGACCTACTGCAAACATCCTATACAGCCACCACACAAATACGGTAGTAAAATCTGAGACTCGTCTCCACACTCTCACACAAAGCTTCATGTGCAGGGACCACCTTCGGAGCGAAATATTGCAGAAAATACTCATTAACTGTAACCAGATTTTTTAAATTTCCTCAACCTCTATAAAGTGCAACACAACTCACTTGTCTGGATTCAATCAAAGATTTCAAGATCTTGCTCACACTTGGAGATTTTTTGCTGTTATAGCAGATCACAGCATAGCTGTCACCTGACCCAATGCAGTGGAGACAATCGTTTTGTGCTGTGGCATCAGTATTTGCATGTTGCTTCCACATTCGCCAGTCGGATCCAGGCTAGGAGACACATTTGAGTAGAGAATGCTTCCCACAGTGATGGTATCCAATGATTGGAGGTTGATAGTGAACACAGCTGAGGTGGCTACTTGTCCAATCGACTTTTGAACCACAAGATATTTGCAGTAGCCTTGAAGTAGCCTTCCAGAATTTTTCAAATGTTCACGACCATGAAACTTTCAAAATGTCTTAGGCTTAAATATAAACGCAAGGGTTTTGATTTTATTTGAGCCTCATTTTCACCGGAGCCTCAACGTGAGTCATAATAGGCTCTCGTTGGGCGCGACCGTCATTGATTGAGGTAAGTTTGCACAGCCTTGCGTGCAAAAAGATTAGTCTTGTCACGATGAAATTGAGTACTTATTTCAATTGTGGCATCTTTGCGTACTAGCACGTACAAGAGAGTAAAGAGTTAAAGCGTATCATCGGAATTGTATTGTTATCTCTGTGCATAATGGGGTGGAGAGACCACCTCACTTGCACAGGTGTGTGAGGTTTAGACAGCTTCGTATAGTCCGGTGTGTTTTCGGAAAGCAATAAGCTTTTCACGGTAGGTTGGGTCAATGAGTAAGCTTTGAAGGTTGCACAAGGGATTTAAGAACGCTCGTCGGGCTGCCGCGAGTGCGTTGCAATTCATCGGCAAGTGTTTCACGCTGAGACACTTGGTGGCAACAGGGGCAAGGTGGCACGTTTGGTCCTATGTCGACCTTCGTCAGGTGGTAGTGAGTTATCCACGAGTGTCCCGAGCACAAGCGGTTGATGAACACTTGGTCATTTCTGTTGGTGAACTTTGTTTCTCGTTCTCCGACTGAGGGTTTGACTGAAAGCATTTTTTATCCACTCTGTTGCCTCATTTCATCCTATTGGGATGTTATATGGAATTTGATGATTAGGAAAACAGTCCTGGTAATTTATTGCGAAAAATTGTTCTTGGTGAGTAGATGCCAGTTCAGCAAGCGAGTCCGAGAGTTCATTTCCTCTAATTAACGCGTGCCCGGGGACCCAGCAGAATTCAACTGCCTGACCCGCCTCGGATATCACAAAGAGATCGTGCTGCATTTTACGTAGAACGGGATGTTTGTATTGCAGTGTTTTAAGCTGGGTGAATACACTCAGACTGTCTGAGAATACAACGTGTTTGTGGAGCGATCTGTTTTTGCAATAGAAATGGCTAGTTCCGAGTGCCTGGAGCTCCGCAGGGAACACGGAGGTCTTTGGTGGAACACGGAGGTCTTTGGTGGGAGGGTGGCCGAGAGGGGGATGTCCCTGCACACAGCAGCGGCTCCCACTCTGTCCGCGGTTTTGAAGCCGTTAGATGTCAAATGCCTGCAAACAAGCCATTCCACCCACCATCAGATCTCACACTGAAGGACCGACTGCGGACATCCTTTGCAGCCACCACACAAATACGGGGATCTAAATATTCTTCCTCAAGTAGTCTTAGGAATTCCTGCCGGAACGCGTTGGTTGGAGTAGTTGATTTAGGGTAAACTTGCAGGTCTAGGTTGACAGGTGGTGGGTTGATCATCCATGTTGGTGTGTTAATTTTAAGGATTCGGTAGGAAAATGAATGCCTAATAGCTTTACGATTGATGTTCAGCGAGGTCAGCAGGTTGTCCACACGTAGGGAGAACGGTGGGCATATATTCTTTTTAGCCGCGATGAGGCGCTTATAGAATTTGTCGGAGATGTGGCTGATTGTCGGGTAGTTGATTAGACTTCTAGTCTTAAAATAGTATTGTAGCAAAAGTGTGTCTCGCCGGAGCGGAAGTTTACAAGTGTTTACAAGTGTAGGAAGACAACAACAGGCCTATTGACCCAAACTAGATTGCCTTTTGATTGCAAGAGGGTTAGTTCTGGAGTACAACCTCTAAGAGGCCTATTGGCCCAAACTAGGTTGCCTTTTGATGGGAAGAGGATTAGTCCTAATGTGAGCGTGGCTCCCTTGGCTGCTCTCCAGGCTAGACTGGAGATGGGGTGGGGCGCGCTGGGGTCTGGGGATGTTCAGGTATTCATCTATTGGCCAACTCATGGCCCGTTGTCTGCATGTTCATCTTCAGTAGCCTTGGCGTTTAACCCCACTTCTGAGTCAGCCTAGCTGATCAGGAACCGTCTCCAGTCGGTATAAAGGGTGAGAGAGCGCCAAGGTGAATCCTCCACTATCCAAGGTCCTGGGGTGGGTGTCGCCCATGTCTGTGATGTGGCCTGGAAGTGGG
>SDVV010022339.1:0-12967 GCA_016164225.1 Gammarus roeselii | reverse complement strand
TCAAGGAAGTAGTCTTACCCTGTGCGTTCCCATCTCCATGTCCAGGCGAGATCACGCCGTCAAGGAAGTAGTCTTACCCTGTGCGTTCCCATCTCCATAACCAGGCGAGATCACGCCGTCAAGGAAGTAGTCTTACCCTGTGCGTTCCCATCTTTATGACCAGGCGAGATCACGCCGTCAAGGAAGTAGTCTTACCCTGTGCGTTCCCATCTCCATGACCAGGCGAGATCACGCCGTCAAGGAAGTAGTCTTACCCTGTGCGTTTCCATCTCCATGTCCAGGCGAGATCACGCCGTCAAGGAAGTAGTCTTACCCTGTGCGTTCCCATCTCCATGACCTGGCGAGATCACGCCGTCAAGGAAGTAGTCTTACCCTGTTCATAAAAAACATTACCTACCTACAACATATTTAGACTGCACTGTTCATTGTAATAGCAACACTGTCGTCATGCATTGGCAGGTAAATTTGTTCGTGTGCACTCAGACATTTAATATTTCTCTTGTGTTTAATAATGATTATCAGATGGGTAATAGGAAGACATTTCGAACACAGAACACACTATAACTGTATTTTGATTTTATTTGATTTTGGCCTCATTTCTACCAGAGTCTCAACGTGAGTCATAATATTCTCCCCCGTAGGGCTCAATGATCATGGATTCCAGTAGGCTCGCACACCTCTTGTGCCAAAAAAAAACGTTGTAAAAGTTAAACTATTTTAACATTTTAGTCGTGTCAGACGCACGCTGGTGCGCACAAGAATAACGTTTAGACGAAACGGACCTTCGATTTCAATCATTTAGAATTTCATGAGTAATATGTATGCGCACTAGTGCGTACATTTACGGCAACACGGACAAGGGAGGCTCCGACAGCAGCGCAATACAATGTTTACAGCTACACAGCCTAGTTCGTTATCATTAAAATTTATTCATTCAGGTGAGACAAAGGCTCAGAGGGAACGAATGCCCGCCTCCACCCCCTCAGAACCTCAAGAGTAATATGTACTCACGCTATTGCGAACAGGTATTATCGTCGAAATTGGTACAAGGTCCACGGCCTCACGGATCAGATCAACTCCAACAGCAACGCATCACAAGGTTTATAGTTACGCAGCAAAGGTCAACCACAGAAATTACATATGGTCCGCGCACGCGCGAGCGAGCACAGACTGAAAAAAAAATCATTCACAGAATCACAAACAGGAGTTCTCGCACGAGTATACTAGCATTATCTTATACGACAGAATTGTGAAACGTGATGACGAATGAACGGGCAGGTTCATCATGGGCTAAAAACTGCTCAGAAAATTAACATCGCACTTATTGTTCAAGGGGATAGGGTGGGGGGACAGAGGTCCCTTGGGTCCCAAAAGAGCCCCACGGCACCCGGTTGGGGGAGGGGCAGAGGTCCTTCCGGTCCCAAAAGAGCCCGATGAGCCTTGGAGGGCAACCCAAGTCCCCGGGTCCCCCGAGCTTCCCGGGTCCCTCAAGTCCCCTCGTCTCAGCTAACCTAGGTTTGTCTCAATTCATTTCGGCCAGTCTCGGTTCGTCGCACCCAACTCGACTTGCCTCAACATGTTTCGACTAATTTCGACGCACCTCGACCAGCCTCGACGCGGTTCTCCCCTCTGCGTTAGCAATGCTGTTGACTGTAATAACTAATTTTTTACTCAAGCACTCCATATACATACATTCCTCTGTGTATGGGTTTTGCAGCGTATGGAGGGGGAGCAGAAGTTCCAGGATTTAGAGGGGCCTCAAGAGGGTCCCACAGTTTTTCAAGAGGGTCCCAAAGGGTCTCAAGGGTGTCCCAAAGGGCCCTAAAAGGGTCCAAGTGGATCCCTCCAAATCCTTCTGGTCTTCCAAGTACCCCGGGTTCCCAAACCCCGGGTCCTCCGAGTCCCGCGGGCCCGACGAGTACCCCCCATTCCCTGGTTCACCTAGTCTCAACCAACCTCGATAAATCATACACAATATAAAATTTATCAGCATGAAAAAAGGACAGAAATAAATAATGGAGTCTAAGAAAGAAGAAATCATGAACACTAAAATAAAGTGTTAATGATCTATAAAATGAATAATCATCCATCCACCGCAAATTAAAACTATCAATGTAAAAAAAATATTAATGCCAACTGATTTGATAATACATTGCAATATTGAATAACATAATACGAATTTCGTCATGTTCTTCCATGTCGTTTGAAAACAGAAAACAGTTGAACAGTTTAATACAACAAGACTCTACAGTTCACATGTTTTGATTGCCTGGCAAAGTTATGATATTTCAACGTGCAAAATTGAAGGCCCAATTCAAACTATTTAGAGCACACAATCCATACATTTAAACCTATCGATTTTAACTAAACGGTAAAACCCAAAAGACGAAATACATCACAATTGAATAACGCTAGACACCAACTGCAACAACACTGAGACAAGTAGATAGATACCTGGCACTTATTAACCAGTGAGTGCTATTAACATGAAAAATTTAGCATCAACATAACGCAAAAGTTGTGGCACCGCTAGTCCTTCTGTTTTTAACAAAGTTACAAATTCGGACATATTTGAGAGACAGTCTGAAAACCACAAAGCGACCATAAAACATTGTGGGGGCTAATATGATGATAAATGTAAGTATTTTATTCAGGATTTTGAAACTGAAAGAGAGACATTTAGACGGTAAACAGAGGGTTGCGCGATCCAAATTTTAAACAGTTGAAGTGACTACAAAATTTTGTACATTCGAGCATTGCCTAACTGATTTGGATAGCTCTTGATCATAGTTTCTGATAAATGTCTTCAATGCGTGTAGGGCAATTGTGACGTTAGATGAATCCTCCAGTTTCAGGCTATTCATGATTTGAAAATTATGATTGGTATGAGATTAGGATTGAACGGAAGACTATTTATAGCCTTAGTGTCCCTTTCTTTTGAAGTACTAATATCTTTTTCATTTATTTGTTATCTGTTCCATACCAAGCCTCGATTTCGTAAATTAAGAATGACAGGAACGTGAAATGTTGAATAATTAGGACAGTTTGATAGCATAATTTTCTTACTTTGTGATGCGCGTATACAGATCTCGGCCAGATAGATGATTTGCTGAAGATTTAATTTTTGCATGTTATATTTATATAAAAATATCCATCAAGGAATTTAGTGATGTCTATCTGGTAAATTCCATCCTTACTAATTGATTTCAGTGCCTAATTGATTTTACCCGTCCAAAAAAATAATATATATTTTTTGCTTGTTCTTAAAACTGATTTGGTTTGCAGTAAACCACTTACTTGCCACACATTTTTTCTTGGTAATTATGGCAGTTGCGTCGTCGTCAATAAAAACGTGACTAATACTGGTTGTATTCCGTTTACCGTTACGTTTTCTTTGAGGTTGGACTTTGGTTTAAACTATTCAACGTATGCCGTAAGACTTTGGTTTAAACTATACAATTAAATGGTCTGCGCAGTCAAAAGCTCTACGATAGTCGAGAATTAGATGAAATCAAGTTTGAATGTATATTTTTACATAGATACCGCGGGTGATTTCATATATCCTGAGTTGTATTTTCGATGCATCTGAAGCCATGCCGATTTTCATGAAGGATACTGTTTTTGTACAAGTTTTGAAATAGATATTTGTGAACTACACTTTTAAATATCTTGGTAAACAAGGGGAGAACAGAGATGGGTCGGTATTTTTCGTTATCAGTTTTAAAGCACCTTTGCAAATGGTCATTACTCTAGCAATCTTAAGGTCTTATTGGCAGTTAAAGCTGGGATTGTAGATGGAGCAACAATTGATATTAACAGATTTATTTATAGAAGCCCGTGAATTGAGCTGATGTCTTGAGCAGTAATTGGTGAAACATGTTAAGAGGTTAGACAATTTACATTTCATTGAAATTCAAGATGATCGTCTTCATTTTCATTAACACTATCGGTCTGTTTTATATGCGCGTGTTGAGAGGGTACGGTGGAAAAATGTCTTATCATCTACTGGTGGAAATGTGATAGAGAGTGCAGCAGTGGTAGAATAACAGCAATAAAGTGAGAGGAAGAAGAGAGGCAGTGAAGGTGAGGGAACTAAAATAGTGAGCAGAGATGGGGAGTTACATCAAGCGATGAGGGAGGAATATGACATTATGAGAGGTAACGGCCTGGTAGATGTTAAGGAAAAATGAAAGACGTGCAGAGATGCGCTGTTGAGATGTGTGAGAAATGTAAGTTGTGTACGTCGTCGGGTGTAGGAGGAGATGTTGCAAGTGGTGGAACGATGAGGCTAATATGGTGTTGGGGCAGAAGATAATATAAGGCTTTTGAGGTGAAAAGAGGTGAGGTGTGTGGTGAGGAGAGCAAAAAGAGATACTGATGCTAGGTGGGGTAGGCGATAATGCAAAATTTTTGAGGATATCAAGAAGATGTTCTGGAAGAAGGTGATGAGGGTGAGGGAAGAGGAGACGGTAGGAAAGGGTGAAACACGTAAACGGCCGTAGCGTGTTGATGTAGGGAAGAGGGGGGTTGGAATTTAAGGAGGTCATGAAGGAGATCGTGACAATGTTACTGTAGGTGGTGATGCTCGAATGCCTGTTCTGGAGCAAAAAGTGTTACGGGCATATCTATAAAAAAGTGCTGGATGCAGTAGAAGTGGGTCAAAATAGGCAGAACACTTGGTTTGAAGGCGTTGAGACTGAGTGCCTAACGAGGGCACTCAGTCTCAAGCGGTAGTTGGGAAGGTTGATGAGACTACTACAGCTGTGTTTGATATCGGGCTTGGAGCCGATTAAGTGGCGCAGAGCTTGTGCAGCTTGTGAGTTCTCTATATGAGGATAATAGACAACGCAGATTGGACGATTGGCGAGGAACAGTGTGTTTCAAGGAGTGGGAAAGAGTGTCCAGATCAGATTTTTGCACTGAGACAAGTCTGTAAGATTAACCTTGCGAAAAGAAACGATGTGTTCTGGACCTTCGTGTATCAAGAAATGGCTTACGATAGGGTTGACAAAAAGGCATAATGAAGGATGTTGCGTTCGTGTGGAGTGGACGGAAATTTGTAAGGAGCGGTCCAGAGTTATTACGCTGGCAGCAGAGTATGTGTCAAAGTATGGATCGGGGTGAGTTTCTGGTTGCCAGTGAAAGTAGGACTGTTCAAACTCTATTCAGATAGAGGAGTCAGGGCGATGAACGTAAGTGTTATGGGTCGAGGTTGGGAGTCACCAAACAAATGGGCGGAGTTGGCAGTAGAGTCAGTTACTGTTCGGAGAAAATACGGCACTGGTGGAAGATTCGGAGAAAAAGAAGTGTAGGCTAGTGTCAAAGTAAGGTCGTGTGTGTGAAAGTTACACGTAAATGTTTTTTAAATGAAAGTAATGAGTTGTTCAAGGGATGACGATACGATGTTCGATACGAGTAACCACTTAAATGGAGAGTTATTGGAGGAAGTTCAGTGTCAGAGTACCTGAAGAGTGGACTAGTGAAACTGAGGGGGAATCTAGAATGAAGGAAGAGTGTAATGTGTTGTGGGCATCGAAGAGTGTAATGAGCTCTAGGACATTAGGTATGGTAGCGAAGAGAGGCCTAGAGCGGTTTGAGTGAGTAGTTGTCCCAATTCAGCTCTACGGGGCTGAAACGTGTGGATGAGAACTAAAGAGAGGAGGCTCAATATTTTTGAGACGACTGTTTTCGAGGCATGGCCGGAGTGATGCTGAGGAATAGGGTCAATACTGAAGTTGCTACAAAAAGAACTGTGATATTAGGAAGTTGGAGGACAAAATCGTTTCACGTGTTCTGTGGGGTACGGACCCATGGTGTGAGCGGAAGATGGGAGCTTGGTGAACAGGGCTTTGAGAGCGAAGTTGAGTGAGCGTAGCCCTACGGGAAGACCGAAGTTTGGGTAGAAGGATGGCGGGAAGCTGGCTTTTAGGAACGAGCCATCAGTATGGAGGTAGCGAAAGAACGTGTACTGGACAGGTGTGAGCCATGATGCGCTGCGAGTCAATTCCCCGTCTCTTCCGTCTCGTTGAGAAATGGGATGAACATGGGATGGGACGGGCCCAAAAATTAAGACGCCGCTGGGGTAAACCAGTGGAAGCTGTCGGGTCTGCTGCCGACACTGATCTCGGAATTCACTCTTGACCCGAAAGTGTGTTGCGGGGTCCTAGCTGTCATTGCATTACAGGATTATGTGGCATCTTGCCGTCGGCCACCCCCATTCTCGAGGATTCGGCACTGCACCTGTATTTTGTGTCTTGTCATATTGTTTTATGAATTTATAGATTATATCATTATATTTAATTGCTACACCATTATTATTAAAAGACATGCAAATCAGGGTGGAATGAATGCCTCGTTCAATAACTAACATGGTGAGAGAAGGAAAGTACTTTATAGAGCGACCGTTGCCCGGTCATGGTCGGCAGTTCAAATCCTTTGAAGAGAAGGCTCGTGTTTAGGAACGTTTCTGGCCTGTCTCCCCTTGAGAGGTGTTCTGTGATTCTCGATTGAAGAGAGCAATCCCTTAAAGCAGCCGCCGTCTATAGGAGACATGATTGCTCTCAGATCTCCCCTTTAGAAAGAGAGCATAGTTTTTGAAGAGTTTGAAATAGAGGTGACATGAAGAGAAGGCGTGTTGCTTGGGAGGATTTCGAAATTGAGGGAGTAGGCTACGCGGACTTTTGCGAAGAAATCATCGCAAAGAGTGGAATTCGTTATCCTAACTAAAATAAGGAGCTTCCTTTTAATAGGCATAAAAACATGCCCATTGTGGGTGAGAAATTGTTGTGTTTCTACCGTAGGTATGACTTAGAGGAGAGTATCGTCTTTTGCTGAACAAAGAGTTGTTGAATAGACGAATGACCAGCAACATGCTTTACCTGTTTGACAGCAGCCAAGGGAGACGACGGCACGATGCACTCACTCATCGCCTCCAACAGCATCGTGGGGGAGGAACAATTCAACCTTAGCTTTGCGTGAAAAATGTTAATAATCGTTTAGCGATTTGTGTTTAGGTGCGTAACCGCGCATACCTAAACACAGAGAATGATTTAAGCTTATTATTTATGTAGACCATTTCAACTCTTGTTTGTAGTGATTTGTTTGAGCACAAGAATATGTGAGGCAATCATTAAATTTGCATAGATTTTGCGCATATTAAGTTTTACATTCGAACGACACAGAATTTTTTCCGTGTATACAGGATGTCCTGTACAAATGCAGCTCAATAAATGGTGAATTGAAACGTTTTATAATCCCCTGCCCTGCCCTTTGAAATTATTTATGCATTCCAGAAATTGTAAATGGCTTCTTTTCGCTACGCATTGCAATTCAATGGAAATTTAATTCGTTTAGACGTATGTTCAGTAGCGAAAATATCTACCGTGTTATTTTCGTTACGGATTACCTATTACCCACCACCCATCATTAATCAATAAGAATTATGTCCCCTCTCCAGGTGCTCGTCGACGTTTCGTGAACAACCAAGCGAAATCTTCTCATAATCTGCAAACTTGAACACCCAATTCAAATTATTCAAATGATCAACATGAGCCTAGTAGCCTCCTAGGACAAGGTATATTCTGTATCCTCGTTGGGAGTGGCTCCGTTTAGACTGTCGTGAATACGGCCTTAACTATAATGCACGGCAGTAGGATGGGACTTCACAGATCTGTAAACAGTCAGTCATCTCTTGCTTGCTTCACATACGGCTTGTCTCTACAGGACCGTCCTCTTATGCGATCATGTTGGAACATCAAAAATGTAAAGAATTTGAACACAGACATTCAAATATTCAAAATAGTTAAAATTTTATATGATGTAATTTAAAACTTTTTGAATCAATTTGAATTGTGTTGACTCTGCTGCACAGGCAACCTTAATATTCTCAACATGGGATGGAAATGAAGTAATAAACGTAACATAAACTAATGTAATTTACATTTTCCAAGCTGGGAATATTGACTTCAAATTCCTGTTAACGTTCTCACTGCTCAGAAATTTGTCAGACATTTGGATAGAGTTAACTTTAGGCAGTAACTTCGAAATATTGCTAATCATTTGACAGATCAATGGGGCCAATCAATACATTTTGTGCTCAGACAAACTCCGGACATTGATTTGTAGCGTCATCGGATTGCTTTCCTTTACTGACTAAAAACGTACAGTTACTTCATAGTGAGAAACAATGTTCCATGTACGGAATAAACTAGCGGTCTATTTCGCCTCAATTCTTCATATTCTGTCAGCAAACAGTGCTCCTGCTCTCTCGACCCAGACGCCTTCTCCGGGGCCGATTCCCCTCACAGAAAGCAGAGGTAATCGCAGAGGCGGGAATGTTACCCAAGAGAGTTAACAGCTTGTTGGGAAGTATTCGAACTCCTGACTAATACTGGCGCCTCTGGTTAGAAGCCGCTCCTATGAGGCTCCTGACGAGGGAGGCGGATTGCACGAGGATCTCGAGAAGGGAAAACCCTTCTCGTGAAGCCTCAGAGAAGGGAAACCTGTCCTGCTTGGCCCAAGACAAGGGATGCGTGTCATACAACGCCACTATGACGAGTACATCATCTTGCAAGGCCTGAGACAAGGAGGCCTGTTTGCAAGGCCACGGCGATAAGTAACAAGTCTGCCTCAGACAAGGGATGCTTGTCTTACAAGGCCAGAGAAGAGAAGTTGCCAGTTTTGCGAGACCGAAAACGGAGGATGCCTATCATACAAGGCCACAGTGATGAGTGAGTTATCTGTCTTGCGAGGCCTCACACACGGGATGTCTGCCTCACAAGGCCACAAAAAGTAAACTGTCTTGCAAGGCCTCACACAAGGGATGTCTGTCTTATAAGGTCACGACGAAGAGTACCCTGTCTTGTGAGGCCTCCGACATGGGATATCTGTCTTACAAGGCAACATCAATAGGGAAACATGTCTTGCGAGGCCTCTCTATAGTGATGCATGTCCTACGAGGCCACAACGTAGGGTGCTCTCTCTTGCGAGGCCTCACACAAGTGATGTTTGTCTTGCAGGCCCACATCGAAGAGAAACATGGCTTATGAGACCTCACTCAAGGAATGCCTGTTCTACAAGGCCACAGCGAAGGGAACCCTGTCAAGCGGGGCCACATGAGAGAAAGATAGCTAGAGCAGAAATTGGGTGGTTTGTTGATCTGAGTAGAGTATCACTATTTGATATCCTGCTCCAACAATTTGAAGATGCTTTAGAGGCTGCATCAATTCCATACATTGTTCGAGAAGGGATGTTTCCAGTAACAATTTGTTCCTAAGAACGCAACTCGATGTATATAATTCAATGGGACATCATGATTATGTGTTCATTGTGAAACGTTTTTAGGGTACAATGTTTGTAATCAGTGTGATAGATTTATCAATTGTACCCATCATTGCACCAATAGAAGTAAAACTGTCGACTGTGAAAAACTGAAGAAAAAAATGACTTATGTGTTTTATTGAGAAAAAACTGCTCGAGACTGCAACACGGCTTTGAAATGCCCACTGACAACTTCTTTGATTATGCGTTCTGCAGCTTCACCACACAATCTTCATATTGACGAGGGTTAGCGACGATCAGGATCTTGAATTCGAAGGATTGGGATTTGGTCCTGGCATAAGTCCCTTCTTATTAGATTTTTTTTTATAATTGTTAGTATCCGATGCACAGGAACGAAGAGGCAGACGTTGATTTTACAATCATTAGTTGGGTACAAAGAATTTTATGAGTAGGGCACTTGTTGAAGTCAAATTTTCTAGCAGCTGGCCACAAAGAAAGGGTAGTATCTTGCGTTTGCACCTGTTTTTTTCTCACATTTTTGACTACGCGATTGAAACTATGTCACTAGTATATGCTCATCTTTCTTCTTGCTCATCTTGTCAACACTGCTGGAGAGGAGGTCTTCCCGTATTCGAGAATGATCCAAGTTTTTTGCTCACACCTGAACATTGCTGTGAGACCAGATATGTGGATTATTTTCAAATGAATAAAATATCGCACATTTTATTCATGATCAAAATAGCGGATTATCTCACAATTTCCAGTATCATAGTTAAGATAGCATATGAAGTTTAATGTAAGCAGGCATTTATTCATTGAATAAATGCTGTTCCAAAATTTGCACTCCATATCAGATAATTTGAACATACAATTCGATTTTAATAAATGAAAGGAAATAATGAGGAGTTCATCTATGCTGGATTATTTAAATACCAAACTAGACATTGTTTAACACTTAACAGTGTGGTTGTAATAGATTGTTGCCACTTCTTTTTCACCATCCGCTAGCCGCAGTAAAATATAATGAACATGGTACTCGAACCTGAACCACAATGCACTAAAAATCAGCATGCATGTGGTGTGTTATGCAGTAAGTTCATATCCGACTGTTGCGTTCAGTGGTTCATTGATCTGATGAATAAGTAAGAGGAAAAAGGAATTTTAAAGTACCGCGAGGTATTTGGTCGTAAACGATGGGTATTACTCTGCTTCAAAACATTTCTGAGTCGCTGAGGCGACCTGCTTCGTTTCTCCCACCCAATGCTGGAACCAGCAAACTGACCTGCTCTAGGCAGCGCTCGACTTGAGTACCGAAGCTTTTAAGAACAGCCTCTCTCTCCTGAGCCAAGCTCATATCCTCCCTACTCTCATCCAACGTGGCTTTAGAGCAGAGCCTCGTGTGGATCCTGAGTATTCTTCTACCAGGACCCATTGTTCTGTTAAGCTCCATCAGGGTACACTAACACTACAGGGTAAACCGGATAAATTATCACCCGTTGCTAATTATGCTGCTAATTTTATTACAACGATGTTTACCTATGGCAGCCTCCGCATGATCGCTTGTTTGGTGTCACTGGTGACAAAACCGCGATTCGGTGTTACGTCATTTATTTGTGACTTAAACTCTTAAAGCGACTAGTTTCAATATGCCATGCTGTGCAGTGCAAGGTTGTAAGAACCTAGGTTTTCTCTCAAAATAAAAAGTTCAGTTTTTAGGTTTCCTAAATCTGACACCATGAGGAAACGGTGGCTGCTGGCTACAGGCCGTCAGGATGCATTTAGTTTGAACAACGCGCAAATGTGTTCGGCTCATTTTGATCAGAGTTTCTTTGAAAAAACGCATAGAAAACGCATTGCTTCCAGATTTGTAAAACGAAGAAAGAATATTGCAAAATGAAATTGTACTAGATTTCGTCAAAAAATACCTCTGATCTCCATAGATTGACAATTATCTCCACTGTCCGATGTACAAAACGTAAAACATCAAAGTATTTACCCAAGAAACACACACGAAAATTAAACAAAGTTTCAGCATGTCATGTCAACTATCCGAGGAAAACCGTTTTTTTGCCTATACAAACTGCTTTGTTCTAATCATTTGGTTAGTGTTTGCTCAAAAATTATGACCATTTTAAAATATTGGAGATCTGTTCATCAAGACGATACCTTGTCTAAATATATTAAATAAAAAAATAAACTACTTGAATACCAAAAATATTCAAGCCTAAAATGACTAGCCTGGATATGCCAATATTCGCTGTGTTGCTCCAGTTACGTCACGGGCAGGCAGGGCGGGGCTATGACGTCAGACCACGTGATTCTGACGTCACGTATCAAATTATCCGTTTTACCCTGTGGTGTTAGTGTACCCTGGGCTCCACGGCTCAAGCCCTCCAATCAGATGCCGGTCAGTACACTGCTGACAAAAACATGTTTGATCTTAGAAAATCCCTTTTGCCAATGAGATTACGCATAGAATGATAAATGATTATAATAGCTTCTTGATGCTTGAATATAAATATTATTTTCTTCATGTCGAGAATGTATGCTGCACTAAAAAACGACCAAGATGAATAGCTACATTTGAGTTGTCGCTCATACAGTGAGCAAATAGTTGCAGGGGGAGGGGCTTAACCTTCCCACATCGAATATGACGTCAGCAAGAGACACTGTATCAGCCGCTAGTTTGTACATATTAATCAAACATGTTTAGCCTCTCTCACTGCAATTACCTCCTTCTGTATTATGCCGGGGCCTGTATAACCAGCCCGCTCGTCTCTTGTTCCAATTGATCGTCGAAACCTCGCTAGAAGTGATGACGGGATGAATTCTGGCACCAATCCCAAGCCTCTCAAACCATGATGCCGGACTGTCCCTTCATATTACCAGCAGTGGACTCGTATAATTGAGCGCTCCTCAATTTCAATTCCCGTCTCCCATCCCGTCACGCGCGGTTCAGCCATCGTTCGTGTGCCACACGCATTCTCAATCCGGCCGCACATCCCATCCTGCAAATAATCCCTCTCGCGCTCCACTGGTAGACCCTCTCATCTCACCAACCCTCATCACACTTGCAAGTCCTCATGACACGTCACCTTTAAAGTCCTTCAAACAGTCCAGGCACCTTCATTAATGGAGTGATTGAGGATTCCGTGTCGCTTTCAATTACCACTGAATTATAGGTTCGTTGGACCGAGCCGAGGGAACAGATATTCCATGAGTGCATGGACATGATATACTCGTGAGGGACTAGAAACGGGACTGTCCAGACTCCGACACTGCCGATATGAGCCAGTTGAAGGCAGTGCTGTGAGGCAGATGTGATGCACTGCCGAGGTGGGCCAGTTGAGGGTAGTACTGTGAGGCAGATGTGATGGTACAGGATGGGCCAGGTGAGGGCAGTGCAGTGAGGCAGATGTGAGGGTACAGGATGGGCCAGGGAAAGGCAGTGCAGTGAGGCAGATGTGATGGTACAGGATGAGCCAGGTGAGGGCAGTGCTGTGAGGCCGATGTGATGGTACAGGATGAGCCAGGGGGGGGGGCAGTGCTGTGAGGTAGATGTGATGGTACAGGATGAGCCAGGTGAGGGCAGTGCTGTGAGGCAGATGTGATGGTACAGGATGGGCCAGGTGAGGGCAGTGCTGTGAGGCAGATGTGATGGTACAGGATGGGCCAGGTGAGGGCAGCG
>SDVV010022338.1:0-12967 GCA_016164225.1 Gammarus roeselii | reverse complement strand
ATTCTTGATA
The DNA here is from genome assembly GCA_016164225.1 of Gammarus roeselii. NCBI lineage: Eukaryota > Metazoa > Arthropoda > Malacostraca > Amphipoda > Gammaridae > Gammarus > Gammarus roeselii. The sequence continues at coordinate 12,957 of SDVV010022338.1, read as the reverse complement.
AACGCCTCTTTGCGGCTAAAAAGAACATATGCCCACCCTTTTCTCTACGCGTGGATAACTTACTGACCTCGCTGAACATCAGACGCAAAGCAATCAAGCCTTCATTCCCCTATCGAATTCTTCAAATCAACACACCAACGTGGATGATCAGCCCACCACTGGTCAACCTAGATTTGCAGACGTACCCCAAAGCAACGACCCCAACCAACACGTACCGCCGAAAATCCTCACGACTACTCGATGAACAGTACTCTGAGCACTGCCATATATACACTGACGGCTCGAAAACACCGGACGGAGTGGGAGCCGCCGCCATAGGCGAAGGGACCTCTCGTTCGGCCACCCAACCCCACGAGGCCTCAATATTTTCTGCAGAGCTACACGCACTCGAACTGGCCATCTCCATTACAAAAAACGACCGCCACCCTAAAACTGTTATATTTTCAGGTAGTCTAAGTGTTCTCACTCAGCTGAAAACTCTGCACTTTGATCACCCTGCCCTTAGAAAGATGCAACACGACCTATTCACAATGTCCGAAGCAAGCCAGGCGGTCGAGTTCTGCTGGATCCCTGGACACGCAGGAATAAGAGGAAACGAACGCGCAGATTCCCTCGTTAAACGGATGTCTACCCAGGAGGAACAATTCATCTCTATACATTACCGAGACTGGTTCCCAGTCATCAACTCACGCATAACATCACGATGGAATGACTCTTGGCAACAAAGTGGACAAAAGATGATTGCAGTTGAATCATCCGTGGGAGAATGGGACACCAGGTTTCCTAATAGGAGAGACCAAGTGTTCATCAACCGTCTATGCACAGGACACACGTGGATAACTCACAACCACCTAATGGACGTAGACATGGGACCGAACGCACCACCATGCCCCTGTTGCCACCAAGTTGCAATCAGCGTGAAACACTTGCTAATGGATTGCGATGCACTCACAGCAGCCCGACGAGCCTTCTTGAGCCCCCCGTGCAACCTACAACGCCTGCTCACAGAAACGGAACACCGGAAAAAACTGATCGCTTTCGGAAAACACACAGGCCTCTACGAGGTAGTGTAGAGGAAGCGAGGTCTGAATCATCTCCGAACCCGAACTCTCTGTCCTCCCTGCGCACTAATTGAAAATTTTTACTTTAACTTCGTGCACAAAGCTGTGCAGAAACAACGGACCGTCGTGCCACGAGAAGAAGCCCTCAGTGACTACACGTTGGAACTCCGGCGGACAACGGAGGGAGCTGCTACCACTCCTCTACACAAGACCAACTGCGACTGCAATGAACCTGCTCTTCATATTTGTTTTAGGTTAAACTCACTTGATATCCGTTGTTCAGTACGATTTGTATGTACTAGGCCTACTCTATACCCGCGCTAGAGTTACTCTTTTAAAATTGTTAAATTTAATTTACATGTCAAATTTTCTTTGTGGCCGCATCAAATTTGCTTGGTGCCTCTGTCAAATTTACTTTGTTACTGTGTTTCTTTGTTAGACCAACTCCAACTGTGTTTAAACCCACTGTGACTGCGTTTAAACTGCTTCGAATCTAAGTTTAACCTACTCTTAATCTACGCGTCACCTACTTCACCGCTCTTCGACCGCCCTACGGGGAGTCTGCATTAACTTCGCGTTGGGACTCCGGTGGAACATGGAAGCAAATAATAAATAAATAAATAGACAGCAGTCTGGAGTCAGGGATCCATCTTCTGCTGGTCACCTAGTATTAGTCTACACTGCAGGCTGGAGTCAGGAATCCATCTTCTGCTAATCACCTAGTATTAGTCTACACTGCAGGCTGGAGTCAGGGATCCATCTTCTGCTGGTCACCTAGGATTAGTCTACACTGCAGGCTGGAGTCAGGGATCCATCTTCTGCTGGTCACCTAGGATTAGTCTACACTGCAGGCTGGAGTCAGGGATCCATCTTCTGCTGGTCACCTAGTATTAGTACTGAATGCTTCAGTTGAAGGTTCGTTGTCAATCCCATTTTATTTATCCTCTGCTCTTACTAAATGTGAACTGTTGGGTTAGGTGTCTTGTTGATATTGAACTACAGAACATACGCACGTAAGTATTCATTATGAGCTATGTTTGGCTTTTAGAGGCCATGCCATCCAATTACATTCATGTGCCGTTTACACTGATAGAACAGTACAAAGATGTTATTGATGGAATTAGTTCCTTGCTGCAGTGGACTGCAGCGCGCTCTAAGCTCCGCTACGCGCAGCGGTGGACTGTAGCGCGCTCTAAGCTCCGCTACGCGCAGCGGTGGACTGTAGCGAGCTCTAAGCTCCGATACGTGCAGCGGTGGACTGTAGCGCGCTACAAGCTCCGCTGCGTGCAGCGGTGGACTGCAGCGCGCTCCATGCTCCGCTGAGTGCAGCAGTGGACTGTAGCGCGCTCTAAGCTCCACTACGCGCAGCGGTGGACTGTAGCGCGCTCTAAGCTCCGCTACGCGCAGCGGTGGATTGTAGCGCGCTCCAAGCTCCGCTGCGTGCAGCGGTGGACTGTAGCGCGCTCTAAGCTCCACTACGCGCAGCGGTGGACTGTAGCGCGCTCTTAGCTCCGCTACGCGCAGCGGTGGATTGTAGCGCGCTCTAAGCTCCGCTACGTGCAGCAAAGGACTGTAGCGCGCTTCAAGCTCCGCTGAGTGCAGTGGTGGACTGTAGCGCGCTCTAAGCTTCGCTACGTGCAGCGGTGGACTGTAGCGCTCCACGCTCCGCTACGCGCAGCCGTGGAGTATAGCGCGCTCCAAGCTTCGCTACGTGCAGCGGTGGACTGTAGCGCTCCAAGCTCCGCCACTTGCAGCGGTGGACTGTAGCGCGCTCCTAGCTCCGCTACGTGCAGCAGTGGACTGTGCCGCGCTCAAAGCTCCTTTACGTGCAGCGGTGGACTGAAGCGCGCTCCGTGCTCCGCTGCGTTCAGGGGTGGACTGTAGCGCGCTCCAAGCTCCGCTACGTGCAGCGGTGGACTGTAGCGCTCCAAGCTCCGCTACGTACAGCGGTGGACTGTAGTGCGCTCCAAGCTCCGCTACGTGCAGCAGTGGACTGTACCGCGCTCCAAGCTCCTTTACGTGCAGCGGTGGACTGTAGCGCGCTCCTAGCTCCGCTACGTGCAGCGGTGGACTGTAGCTCGCTCCAAGCTCCGCTGCGTCTGTTGAAACGCTGCGGCGTTTCAACAGACGCAGCGGAAAACTACGAAAACTTCTCTCACCACTACGCTGCCACCTCCCACGACATTTATACGGATAGTCCTCTTGCCACTACGCTGCCACATCCCTATTTATTTACACGGATACTCCTCTCACCACTACGCTGCCCTATCCCTCGACATTTATACGGATACTCCTCTCAGAAAAAAAGGCTGCAACATTCCTCGACATTCGTACGGATACTCCTCTCACCACTACGCTGCCACATCCTTCGACATGTATACGAATTCTGCTCTCACCACTACGCTGTCACATCCCACGACATTTATACGGATACTCCTCACACCACAACGCTGCCACATCCCACGACATTTATAGGGATACTCCTCTCACCACTCCTCTGCCTCATCCCTCGACATTTATAAGGATAGTCCTCTTGCCACTACACTGCACATCCCTCGACATAAATACGGATACTCCTCTCACCACTACGCTGCCAGATCCCACGACATTTATATGGTTACTCTTCTCACCACGACGCTGCCACATCCCTCGAGATTTATACAGATACTTTTCTCACCACTACGCTGCCACATCCCTCGACATTTGTAGGGATACTCTTCTCACTACTACGCTGCCAGATCCCACGACATTTATATGGATACTTCTCTCACCACTACGCTGCCTCAACGTTCGACATTTATACGGATACACCCCTTGCCACTACGCTGCCACATCCCTCGACATGAATACGGATACTTCTTTCACCACTACACTGCCACATGCCTCGACATTTATACGGATACACCCCTTGACACTACGCTCCCACATCCCTCGACATTAATACGGATACTCATCTTGCCACTACGCTGCCACATCCCACGACATTTATATGGATACTCCTCTCACCACTACGCTGCCACATCCCACGACATTTATAAGGATACTCCTCTTGCCACTACGCTGCCACATCCCTCGACATTTATACGGATACACCCCTTGACACTACGCTCCCACATCCCTCGACATTAATACGGATACTCATCTTGCCACTACGCTGCCACATCCCTCGACATTTATACGGATACTCCTCTCAGCACAAAGCTGTCACATCCCTCGACATTTGTACGGATACTCCTCTCACCACTACGCTGCCACATCCCTCGACATGTATACGGATTCTCCTCTGACCACTACGCTGTAACATCCCACGATATTTATAGGGATACTCTTCTCACCACTACGCTGCCACATCCCTCAACATTTCTAGGGATGCTCCGATCACCGCTACGCTGCCTCATCCCGCGACATTTATACGGATACTACTCATGCCACTACGCTGCCTCATCCCTCGACATTTGCACGGATACTTCTACTGCCACTTCACTGCACATCCGTCGACATTTATACGGATACTCCTCTCACCACGACGCAGTCACATCTCGCGACATTTATAGGGTTTTTCCTCTTGCCACTACGCTGCCACATCCCACGACATTTCTAGGGATACTCCTATCACCACTACGCTGCCTCATCCCGCGACATTTATACGGCTACTCCTCTTGCCACTACGCTGCCTCATCCCACGACATTTACACGGATACTTCTCTTACCACTACACTGCGCATCCGTCGACATTTATACGGATACTCCTCTCACCACGACGCTGCCACAACTCTCGAAATTTAGAGTTACTCCTCTTGTCACTACGCTGCCACATCTCTCGACATTTCTAGGGATACTCCTAACACCACTACGCTGCCTCATCCCTAGACATTTGTACGAATACTCTTTTTGTCACTACGCGGCCACATCCTTCGACATTTGTACGGATACTCCTCTTGACACTACGCTGCCACATCCCACGACATTTATACGGATTTTCCTCTTGCCACTACGCTGCCACATCCCACGACATTTATAGGAATACTCCTCTCACCACTACGCTGCCTCAAAATTCGACATTTATATGGATTCTTCTCTTGCCACAACACTGCACATCCCTCGACATTTATACGGATACTCCTATTTCTACTACCCTGTCACATCCCTCGACATTTATACGGATACTCCTCTCATCACTAAACTGACACACCCCGCGACATTTATACGGATACTCCTCTCACCACTACGCTGCCACATCCCTCGACATTTATTCGGATACTCCTCTCACCACGACGCTGCCACATCTCACGACATTTATACCGATACTCCTCTTGCCACTACGCTGCCACTTCCCTCGACATTCATACGGATACTCCTCTTGCCCCTACGCTGCCACATCCCTCGACGTTTATTCGGATACTCCTCTCACCACTTTGCTGCCACATCCCACGATATTTATACGGATACTTCTCTTGCAACTACACTGCACATCCCTCGACATTTATACGGAAACTCCTCTTGCTACTACGCTGCCACATCCCTCGACATTTATAAGGATACTCCTCTCATCACTACGCTGCCACATCCCACAACATTTATAGGGTTACTCCTCTCACCTCTCACCTCGACATTTATACGGATATTCCTCTTGCCACTACACCGCATATCTCTAGACATTTATACGGATATACCCTCCCATCACTAAGCTGCTAAATCCCACGATATTTATAGGGATACTCCTCTCACCAATACGCTGCCACATCTCTCGACATTTATACGGATACTCCTCTTGCCCCTACGCTGCCACATCTCTCGACATTTATGCGGATACTCCTCTTGCCACTACGCTGCCACATCCCTCGACATTTATACGGATACTCATCTTGCCACTACGCTGTTACATCCCTCGACAGTTATACGGATACTCCACACACCACTACGCTGCCACATCCCTCGACATTTATACGGATACTCCTCTTACCACGACGCTGTCACATCTCGCGATGTTTATAGGGTTACTCCTCTTGCCACTACGATGCCACATCCCACGAGATTTCTAGGGATACTCCTATCACCACTACGCTGCCTCTTCCCGCGACATTTATACGGATACTCCTCTTGCCACTACGCTGCCTCATCACTCGACATTTACACGGATACATCTCTCGCCACTACACTGCGCATCCGTCGACATTTATACGGATACTCCTCTCATCACTACGCTGCCACACCCCTCGACATTTATACGGATACTCCTCTCACAACTACGCTGCCACATCTCTCGACATTTATACGGATACTCCACCACTACGCTGCCACATCCCTCGACATTTATACGGATACTCCTCTCACCACTGCGCTGCCACATCCCCCGACATTTATTTCTCGACACAAGCAAAATTCACAATGTTTTCCTTAATTGATGTTAATCAAATTTTTAACAATATTGTACATAACATGATGACATCAATATTTTTTTTCGTTGTATTCAATAAAGTTAAGTTTTAATATAAACTTGTTTAATTCGAAATTTCTTAGTTAATGATAAATGATGACATTTCACAGCGCACATTATATTGGTTTTGAAAGGAAAGGTAACGAAACGACGGTACATTTTGCTATTCTCCCTGCGGTGTGTAGAAGATAATGACGGTGCCGCTTTAATTTGACGTACAGCGATGTTCACCTATGGTCAGGCTCGTACCCAGAAATTCTTCAAGGAGGGATTGAAACCGTGAATATGTCTGAGTCAGTATAAACGGATCCAGGACTACTTACATTTTGAGCCTTTCAAGGTTGGAGGAGGTGCTGTCGACCTTTCGCTCTCCTCAATCCACTTCGAGTACGCCCCTGCCTAAGATTTTATTTGTGTGGTTGAACAAACTTTAGATGGGTCGTCCCAAGACGAATATGAGCTTACTCTGAGTAAAGCATCTTGGCACAACCTCTCCTAGCTTATGTTGGTCCGGACACTCAGAGCAATATTTTGTTTGTCCAGAGCACTCAGGGCAATATTTTGATGGTCCGGAACACTCAGAACAATATTTTGTTGATCCGGACACTCGAAGAAATATTTTGTTGGTCCAGATCACTAAGAACAATATATTTCGTTGGCCCGGAGCACTCAGAGCATTATTTCGTTGATCCGGACACTCAGAGCAATATTCCGTTATTCCGGACACTATGAGCAATATTTCGTTGGTCTGGACACTCAGAGCAATATTTTGTTGGTCCGGACTCTCAGAGCAATATTTCGTTATTCATGACACTATGAGCAATATTTCGTTGGTCCGGACACTCCGAGCAAAATTTTGTTAGTCTGGACACTCAAAGCAATATTTCGTTGGTTCGGACCCTCAGAGCAATATTTCGTTGGTCTGGAGCACTCAGAGCAATATTTCGTTGGTCCGGACACTCAGAGCAATATTTCGTCGGTCGGACACGGCAATATTTCGTTGGTCCGGACACTGAGAGCAATATTTTGTTGGTCCGGAGCACTCAGAACATTATTTCGTTGATCCGAACACTCAGAGCAATATTTCGTTGGTTCTGACACTCAGCGCAATATTTTGTTGGTATGGACTCTCAGAGCAATACTTTGTTAGCCGGGACAGTCAAAGCATAATTTCGTTGATGTGAGTGCTGTTTTCGTTGGTCCGGACACTAAAAGCAATATTTCGTTGGTTTGGACGCTCAGAGCATTATTTTGATGGTTCGGACATTCAGAGCAATATTTTGTTGGTCCGAACACTCAGCACAATATTTTGTTGGTCCGTAGCACTCAGCAATATTTCGTTGGTCTGGACACTCTGAGCAATAGTTCATTGGTCCGAACACTCAGAGCAGTATTTCGTTGGTCCGAACACTCAGAGCAATATTTCGTTGCCCGGGCACTGAGAGCAATATTCCGTGTGTTATCGGAACTGAACCTTTGGAGGCATTAATAGTTAGTTACCCTGGGAATTATTGTGAATAACACGAAATGAATAAACATGAGTATTAATGCATCATGAGACTAGAAACATGCGTCAATTTATATATCTGCAGGAAAGGGCGATTTGAGAATGGAAATCGGGTAGCCTAGATGTCTGTTGCTGCCCAACATTTCATAGGACAGCTTAACAGTGTGTGGATAGTCCTGCTAGTAGTATATATAGGCGCAAATATGCCTTGGAAAAAGGAGGCGCACATATGCCCTGGAAAAAGGAGGCACAAATATGCCCTGGAAAAAGGAGGCGCGTACACGCCCTGGAAATAGGGACTACATATATGCTTTGTGTAGGAATTAGATATAGGATGACTAGATCTTTGAACCTATTATCGAACGTAATTGTTATAAAGTATGTTATTTGGTAATGTGTCCTGCTCAGGCGCTGTATTTCTCGGACACTGTAGTTATATGTTAAGACAAATTGAACTTGTGGTCAAGTTAGTTACTGATGGTTCATAGAGATACCAAGAACGCAAGTTTTTTGTGAGTCAGCCGATGTATTTGTTAGGATGTATGTTATTTGTTAATGTGGCTGACTCAAGCGCTGTATTTTTTCTCGGACATTATAGGTATATATTAAGACAAATTGATCTTGTGGTCAAGTTAGTTACTGATGGTACATAGCGTTACCAAGAACGCAAGTTTTTTGTGAGTCGGCCGATGTATTTGTTAGGATGTATGTTATTTGTTATTGTGTATGACTTAGTCGCTGTACATCTCGGACAGTATAGTTATATGTTAATACATTGATCTTGTGGTCAAGTTAGTTACTGATGGTACATAGAGACTGCCCGGGACGGGTGGGGAAGAGGGGAGGGGTTGACCGGAGTCGGGCGGTGTCCAAACCGCAGGTAGAAGCGATTGCTATAGTTCAACCGCAAGTGGTGATTAGCTATGGCAATTAGCGATTTTATCTCTGGATGTGCGGTCACACAAAGATTAGTTTTCCATACAGGAAAATTTCAGTTTACTTTCGGTACCTGGTTGCTTTCATTTACGACTGCTTACGTACGGATTATATAGATGTACGTTATTAGGTCTTTTCGATGCTGTATATGATTGTTTTGAAATATTTCGCACGGTAGGACGGCATGTATATATTACTATGTTTGTTATTGAATGACTCATTTGAATAGAAGCCATTGTTTACACATGATATTTTATATTGTACAATTAATATTATTGATTAAATCCACTCGCTTTGTTGCATTTAATGTATATATTTTCATAGATTCGTCAAGATTTGCATAGAAACATTTACATTGTTTTTTTTATGGGTTTCGTTACAGTTCTTTCCAATGCATATTTTTCAATGTTTATTTAGGCGGACATGAGACAAGTTTATTATGATAATTTTTTATATCTTCATATACATAAGAGCATACAAAGATTATTTACATTTTATGAACATTTTCAGGATAAAACCTGATGAGGTACACGTACTTTCATCATTAGGTCGCCTACATAAGCCAAAGACGGTGTCACCCGGCTTGCGTCTCTTCCATGTTAAATCCATTTCTTCATCGATTTCATTAGCCAAGGCACATTGCTTCCTCTTTATAGTGACGGTAGGTGTATTTTCAATGGATTTTGGGAATGTCCGGGTGGACATAGGCAAGAGTTGTGCATGCGTCGCGATAGTAGCGTTTATTCTCAAATTTACTGAGGCAGTTTTTGATAGTGCGTACAGCTTGGAATTGGCATGCTTGCGCACGAATTTTGTGTATTGTCTCAAAGTGTGTGTATGTTTTCTGGTTATGAATATCCCTGTATTGTTCATGTTTGATTTTGGATTGTGTCTGGTAATTGTCACCTTTAGCAGCCGATTCTGTTACGTCGGACTCAAGCAGCATGCTGTAACACTTGGGTTGTAAGCAGATGATTTCACTCAGGTAGTCATCAGCTGTTTCGCTTTTCAGAAGTTCTAGCTGTCCTTTCTTGGATTCATTGAACAAGGGGGGATTTTTGGGATAGTTGGAGAAGTCCATGTATTCAGCCAGGGGAGCTTGGCGCATTTCCGCTTCAATGTAGGCCACGCCTTTGAACTGGATCAGCAACGAGTCAGTGTCCGAGTAGATGAGCGAGACGTTATCATCGTAGCGTGGCTTCAGTGTGTCATAGAAGAAGCTGTAGACTTTTGCTTTTGCTTTTTCAAGCACGAAGAATCCAACTTGGAGTGGATGAACCATTCGGATATTTTTTTGCTTGAGGATCATGATGACTGTTTCGGGGCCGATGGCGTAGCAGTTTTTTAGGAGCGGGTTGGCAGCGTGTAAATGTATACTTTAACGTTTAGAAGACGATTTACTGGATGGATGGGTCCTAGAGCATTTACGATTTTGGCTACCCTTCACCTGATGAGATATATATCTTCGAAAGCTTAGGTACCTGTGTATATCTTCAATTAGCTTAATATCTATCACATTTTCAACGGGGGGCAAGAGGCGTTTTAGTGCATTTCCAATTCTAGTTCATTCGAGTTAATTTTATGATATTGCAAACAAAGATTTATTAGACATATTATTTGTATTGATAATAGATTTTGACACATTTTATATTTACATATATATATATATATACATATACATGGAATATTATTTATACGAAACATAAATTTTTCACACCGAAATTTCGACGTGAGCATCTTGGCGAAACATAAGTAATGACTTCGACCTCCCTCTCTCTTGGTTATCTTGATCCTTGGTACCAATGACAGTCTGTGGGTTCTTTATCAATGACATATATTTACTCCTCACCTAAAGCTGTCGACTCGTGATATCGGTGTAGGATTTATCATCTGGGTGCGCTTTTTTCTTAACGCCCTTAGTACACATTTTAGATAAACGTCGACCTTTGGGAGAAGTTTATGCAACACTTGCAATCCCATCCTTGTAACCAAAACTTTGTATTAGTATTCAGCGAGCTTTTTATAGACGCTAATTTTTTAATTACCTTTACATGTTTATGACATCGAATCATTTCAGGTTTCTTCTTGCTATTGCCCACATTACCAATATATATATATATATATTCCCGCAGATTTCCGCAATATACATAATTCTCCTAGCACTCAAACGTTTGAGACATGACTCTCTCTCCTCATGTTTCATTACCAATTATTTTGAAACAAAATCAGATATACATTTGATTTTATTATGCAATTTTTCACTTCTTATACTTGTCACCCTTTCATTACCCCATTTGATATTTCAGTTTCCTTCAACGTTTGTAGGTTTTTCTTCACATGACATATACTCGATATCACTGTCACTGATATCCATTCCACTGAAAATATCCCATGTTTTCCCCTTATTTTCATTATTTTCAATTTCGGCTAAGGTTTGGGTATACTCCCCCCATTTCACCCAATCTTTATACATTCCACGTTTGGTTGATACCGGCATCACACTTTCTTTACTGCCTGCACCCTGTTGAGCGTCGTCTATAACATTATATTGGAAACCCATGTCCGGTTTATTATATTCTATCAATGCGCCCATTGCATCCTTAGAGCTTATATTTCCTCGTTCATTTTTAAGATTATCATATTCAAGATAATGGTGTCCTTTGAGAGGGCGCCAAAACCCGAAAGTGGAGCTAGATTTGCTTAATTTTATCTCCGCATTGCAAACAACACATACCCCCGTGTTCTCCTTTCTGGTAAAATACTTCCATATCGTACTGGGCGACATCTTTCTTCCCTGAAAGCGGACCGCTATCTGAATGAGTACAGATATGAGTCCATTTTTAAATATACTTTGTTTACATGCATATATACAGGGTCGTTAGCGTCACTGTGTCGGCACATGTGTCGCACAATGCATAAATACAGGGTCGTTAGCGTCACTGTGTCGGCACATGTGTCGACACATGTGTCGACACAATGCATATATACAGGGTCGTTAGCGTCACAGTGTCGACACCAGGTAGGCATTTACATACATTTGTGCAAAAGGGTTATCATACACTGCCAGTTACATTAATAACTACCCAACCTAACCTCACCCATAGAATAACATCCTTGCTGTTGATACAAGATATTTTATGTGCATCAGCTTCATGGTATGTTTTGTTACAAGAAGTAATCATCCTATCCTACCCTAACCTAACTTATATACGTTTTTTCAGTCAATGTTTTATACGATGCATAACAAATATCTCCACTTATCTCTACATTTTGAACTATCCTTTGCAGCTTTGATACACACATCTAATTCTGATCTAGTAAATCATCAAAAACCTAACGTAACCTAACTTATGTATGATATTCAGTCACTGTTTCATACAATGCATAACAATTATCTCCATTTGACTTTACATTTGATCTAACCTTTGCAGTTTTGATAACTTACACCTAATTATTTCTACTTCGCAATCAACCTCGACACATATATGTTACCAGAGAGGTCAGATTTTTCAATCTTAGATGGATTGAAAGTCACAAGTTTTTCATATTTGTTGACATCATCATACAAACGGACCACTTCATCTCATGCTAGATCTACGACATTTTTTTTCGTCAAAATCTCCTGTCACTTCATCCTTTGACGACTTGCACAATAGATCTGTCTTTTTTCTTTCCAATAATTTTTTCATAGTCTTCACGATGACTGCGTTTCAAATGTCTCCACACGTTACTCGTGGATTTTTGTTGTTTCAATTTTATTTATTTCTGGCAAAGCTTACAGACCCCCATCACCCCAATTCTTTCGAACAATCGAGGACTCAAGCTATAACCTATCCTTCCACAACAGAATCCCAAAATTGACTGAATATTTTTTCTCATCGGACTGTTTTATATCTCACCATTCTGTCACACATATATAGCATTTACCCCGAGATAGGTTTATGGGTAGCGTTGCAACCCTTGAAATATATTCTCCTACCGAATTCAACAATTTCGATGTTACCTCCAACCAACGC
>SDVV010022337.1:0-12967 GCA_016164225.1 Gammarus roeselii | reverse complement strand
CATTAATGTTGTCACATCCGCATTACCTGCTTGCATGATGAGGCCAATAATGTTGTCACATCCGCATTACCTGCTTGTATGATGAGGCCATTGATGTTGTCACATCCGCATTACCTGCTTGCATGATGAGGCCGTTAATGTTGTCACATCCGCGTTACCTGCTTGCATGATGAGGCCATTAATGTTGTCACATCCGCAATACCTGCTTGCATGATGAGGCCATTATTGTTGTCACATCCGCATTACCTGCTCGCATGATGAGGCCATCAATGTTGTCACATCCGCATTACCTGCTTGCATGATGAGGCCATCAATGTTGTCACATCCGCATTACCTGCTTGCATGAAGAGGCCATCAATGTTGTCACATCCGCATTACCTGTTTGTATGATGAGGCTATCAATGTTGTCACATCCGCATTACCTGCTTGCATGACGAGGCCATCAATGTTGTCACATCCGCATTACCTGCTTGCATGATGAGGCCATCAATGTTGTCACATCTGCATTACCTGCTTGCATGATGAGGCCATCAATGTTGTCACATCCGCATTACCTGCTTGCATGATGAGGCCATCAATGTTGTCACATCAGCATTACCTGCTTGCATGATGAGGCCATCAATGTTGTCACATCCGCATTACCTGCTTGCACGATGAGGCCATCAATGTTGTCACATCCGCATTACCTACTTGCATGATGAGGCCATTAATGTTGTCACATCCGCATTACCTGCTTGCATGATGAGGCCATTAATGCTGTTATGATGGGAGATTAATTTAAATTGGTGGTGATTTCATTATGTAAAAACTTGCGACCCGCCAGAGATTCAAATTATTTTCACACAATTTTATTATCGATATCACTTGATCAGCAATTGATGTATGAGTGTATCGTCATCGCCTAAAAGAATCATGTATCGATGCATCGTTATTGATGAACACATATTAATGGATCTATGCCCATCGCAGGTCATCAAATATCAACACCGACTTCTTTCTGTTCTTGTTCTGTTGGCAACATTTTCGAGGAAAAGGGCGTTGTTTCGGTGCAGGGAACCTCAAAGTGGTTGACTGGACGCAATATACGAACAGATGAGATGCATCCGACTGCGGGAGTCGAGCGTGAGGAATTTTAATTCGCCTAAACTAAACTTCTTTAGACCAAATAGGCAGCAGGACGTGCCAATTTATATTTTGCCCTCTAATGAGGTTTGTGTCGTGCATTCTCTATCCATGAAAGCGTTGTTCGTATGACATGACAGCTATAAAAATATAAATTACCCATTGTAGTCAGGTGCTAGTTCTAGGCAGATTTGCTTAGAAATTTCAAAAAGAGGTTTGGTTGCAATACTGCTGACCGATCGACTAATGTGGGTGAGATTCTGACATTCCGACCAAATTCAAACGCTCTATATTAACATGTAAAAATTATCTTGCAGTAATTTGCACAATATCTGTGAATAAATCCTACTGAGTTTGTGGAGGTACCAGAGAGTTGTGTTGTTAGTAATAGCAAAACCCTCGTAGTTTACTGCTACTTCTCCACTTTTCCACACAAATTTTGAAAATTTATTTATGTAAATTATTTCACTGGTAACCAAAGCAAAATCTTACGATGAAGAAATATCACGTCGACTGAAATAGACGAAATATGGAACACGCCGCTAAATAAGCACATTCCACAATGACAGTTTGTGATTGTAAATAGAGAAATAGGAGAAAGTATGAATAACAAGACTGACCATCAGTAGCTGCCTAAATATTCACTTCTTTTGGCCGTTCAGCTCTACACGTTCAAAGTAGTTTGAAGGTATTTTGTATTACACAAAAGTATTTTTTAGATATGTCAACATCGTTCTGAATGTAACTTATAGGTATGTGCAGCACAAGGATTCGTTCATTCACATTCAGATTAGGGAGCAGTGGTCACCTTGGGAAAAACTGACTCATATGAAATATTCATTTGAGCATCTGTGTGAGGATTGCATGAATAATTGTGTGAGGTACACGTGAAACTATTTTGTGAACACGTGTGCGGGGATCACCTATGTACCTGCGTGAAGATAGGTTCTCTATGCAGTAGTTCCATCCATAATGGTTGATGATAGTGAGCTGGCATATTTCCCTCCGCCAAGAAACTCCCTCAGGTCGCGATAAACCTGAACAACGCCTCTGCAGGCATCCCGTGGGCAAGCATGCTTTTTCTCGCCAGCAGCTGAATTACTTCTTTTTACCAGTTCGGGCTACATTATTAGTAACAGACAGTCAAGATGCTTCTTTTCAAAGATGAATTGGTTCGACTGGCTGCTCGAGAGAGCAGGAATGAACGACGTGATGCCTGCAAGGAAGTCAGGTGAACTGCGTCATTTATGGAGGGAGTAGTCGGCGGGATGGAGGCTGAGAACGTTGGGATGAGACAATGATCATTAAGAAGTAGTGCATTCATGATCAGTATTAGGAAAAAGGGCAGTTGTAATCAGAAGGAGTAGTAATAGATCGTAGAAGTCGCTCATTTGTATCGTCATTTCCTGACTTTGCACGCTAAAGTGAGTAATTTTGAGATAATTATGTATCGAAAAGAAGCACTACTTCATGAGCAGCCCGTGTGGTCACAATATTGTACCATCGAGTGCTTCAATAAAGACCATAATTATTATTATTATCATTATAGACCAAGATTTAAAGACTGGAAATTTTAACATAGACATTACCAATGATTGTTTGATGACGTGAGAGAGTTGAATAAAACTGTCATGGAAGATGAGTGAAGTAAGTCGGTGTGCATCAATTGAAGATGTGGGACAGTATTAGGTGAAGGGTGAAAGAGAAGAATCATTCTGATTCAGTCCTGACTCGAATTATATTTGTGTCAATGAGACTGAGTTTGTGAGTAATGAATCGCCATAATAAACACTATTGTACAGTTATTTGGAGGACATCAATGAAGATATATCAATAAAATTACGATCACTCATGACAATATTTCATACAAATCCAATTTTATGAATCAACCTCTATGATTACAATCTTTAAGGTAGCGTTGTTGGATGAGCGCCACAGTTCATAATTCTCTTGTTGACTGGAGCAAAATAACAAAAAGATGAAAGAAATAACGCAAAGCTTGCTAATTAATGAGCGAAGTTCAGAACGGCGGCGTTGAGTTTTTTTTACTAAATTGATTTATTCCTGACTCATTAGCAGCAATGAGAGCGGCTCACTCATGTCATTAGCAGCGATGAGAGCGGCTCACTCATGTCATTAGCAGCGATGTGAGTAGCATGCTCATAGCAGTGATGAGAGCGGCTCACTCATGTCATTAGCAGCGATGTGAGCGGCATGCCCCTAGCAGCGATGAGAGCGGCTCACTCATGTCATTAGCAGCGATGTGAGCAGCATGCCCCTAGCAGTGATGAGAGCGGCTCACTCATGTCATTAGCAGCGATGTGAGCGGCATGCCCCTAGCAGCGATGACAGCGGCTCACTCATGTCTTTAGCAGCGGTGTGAGCGGCATGCCCCTAGCAGCGATGTGAGCGGCTCACTCATGCGCAACTGATAGCAACTTTTAGTTTCCATTTGTTTCCATTAGTTTCTAAAAGGCAAGCAGCCTTTTTTTGCTCCTTTGGATTTCGGACTGTTCGTACGCGATTCAAAACCAGAATGTCTCACTCGAGGTAACGAAGCCGCGATTTCTCATCATAACAACAATAGCCTAATCGTGCAAGAAGAAAATAAAAGCTGTGTGTACTCTAATGTTAATACCCACGCACTTGTCATTTGAAATTAATTTTACTAAAGCAAATTTGCAGTGCACTGCAGATTTCTGTGAACAAGTCCTATTTCATGACATTCCATTTGTGATGACTCATATTTCCTTCTGGGAAAAATATAGTTTTGGAAAAATATAATAACCTTATTCCAAGAAACAATTATTTCTCCCCTCCAAGAATGGCCTGTTCGATATTTATTGTCGCAGGGTATTGATAAAAAGTATCGACAATACTTACATCGTTATTGATATCGTTTGTTAAGCAAATGATGTATGAGGGTAATCGTTATAGCTTAAATATGTGCATGTATCGATGCGTCGATATTGTTCAAGTCATATAAATGTACCAACGTCCATCCCTGGTCATTAAATATCAACACGGGCTTCTTCGGTGTACATGTTCTGTTAACTACAATTGCACGTACAGCGCGTCGTTGGGGATCAGGGAACAACAAAGAGGTTGCAAAACATGAACAGATGAGATGCATATGATTGTTGGAGGCGAGTGTGCGGAATTATCATTCGCTTCAACTAAACTTCTTTCGATTAGGTATGCAGCGGGATTTGTCAACATATTTTGCTCTCAAATGGTACATTAGTCGTGTATTCTCTATTCATAACAACGTTTCTCATACGACATGACAGCTATGGAAAATCGAATGACTCATTACCACCGAGCCTCGGCGTAAGGATTGCTAGGTACATTCGTACAACATCTGCAACTATGTTTGTATTGCGCAGAAAGTCACGAGTACACACATATCCAATCATATATTGGTAAGTTTGACAGGTTATGCTTTATCGTACATACTGAGATATTTCAATTCTCTGACCAAGTTTGAGCGCACTAAATCAACACGTCTTGTTCATTAAACAGTAGTTCACGCAATATTCACGAATTATTAGTAATAAGTTTCTGATGATAACAGAAAACTATGGTAATAGGATGGAATTTTCATAACTTACTGATTCTACTTCGGTACTTCTCGATGAATACGGGAAGCTTCTCGGTAACGGAAGCAAAATTTGACTTTGGGAAAAATGACGTTTGCATCCATTAGATGAAATACGGTGCATGTTAATTATAGGCCTATGTACAATGACTCGCACCTCTAAATGAGCAAATTCAACCATGACTATTTGTGAAAGGTAATTGAGAAATATAAGATAAAAAGCAATATCAAAATTGGTCATCAGTACCTGCTTAAACATTCGCTCATATTGGCCGTTCCTCTTAACCCGCTCTGAGTAGTTTGAGCGTAGTTTGTTCCAAATGAAGCAGGTACAGGTACTACATTTTTTTTTCAGATGTTTCAATTTGTTTTCTGATAGTTTGTAGTAGGTATATGACACACAATGACTCGTTCTTTATGGACATTTTTAAGGTGTTCAAATTCAGATGCGGGATTTAGTGTTCACATTCCCTTTGAGAAATGAAATACTTTAATTTGAACTCTTGTGTAAGGATTGCATGAACACTTGAGTGAGGACCACGTGAAATGATTGCGTGAACACTTGTGCGGGGATCGCGTGGACACCTGAGTGAAGATATTTACCCTATACAGTAGTTCGACTCTTTATAATTGAAGATACAGACCTGAGATATTTTTCTCCTTCAATACACTCCCTTAAAAGTGCACTAGCGTCTGAAACTTCCACCACTTTGTTTTACTAGATTAGTGTTAGATTAGTGTTAGTGTTAGACAATCTGTTATTATTTTTTCAAAAAGCCCTTTGTATAAAAGAAGGAAAAAGTATAATTAGGAACATTAAGTTTTTGACCGCTATCTGTTGTGTAAGACTAAGAATAATTTAATCATTTAGCCACGCTGCCGCGTTCAAGGTCAACGGCTGAATTTGACTGCTGACCCAAGTAATTTTAAGGTGCACTAGACTTTGAAATTTTCCCTACTTCGTTTTGCTAGGTTAGTGTTAGTGTTTATAAATATTTTTAATAATTCTTCAGATAGCGGCTCTGTAGGAATTTTTTTTTTGAAAAATATCCCTAGAAAACTGATTTTCTCGACCAGGAAGAATACAATCAATTTGCCAGGCAGGCGCGTTCAAGTTCAACAGCTGCATGCGACCGCTGATTAAAGTAATTTAACGATCACGGGAATGAGCAAAATTTCTAATTTATTAGGAAGCTAAACTAATTGTACTAGAACGTGTTCACACAAGCAAAAGGGCAAAATATTCTTCTTCTTCAAACCGCTGGTCGTTCGCGTGCATTTCTTCAAATGGTAATTGTTAATACGCCCCCATAGATGACTGATGGGAGCATCAACCCTGGACAGCTGTTACTAGGCGAAATCAACATTGAAAAACACGGGTGGTCCACATCGGATTATGTGAACCTAAAAACTTTTTCATGTGAGCTTAACAATCCGGCCGGTAGGAGAATGTCACAATGGCGGAGAATTCAACAGATAAGAAATTCAATAATATATCCAAGGAGATAGATATATTATTGAAATTCTTATCTGTTGAATTCTCCGCCAAAGAGAATGCCACCAGCGATCTCAACAGCATATCGTGATTAGCTTGGCCAGGCAGATTGATGTTGCAACTGTCATTGGGGTAACTTGTTCTATTTCCTCGGATCACCAGCAAATAGATATTTGTGACGGAGCAATTATATATGCGTGCATGAAGATATATTGGGATACTGATAAAAGAGCA
Organism: Gammarus roeselii; assembly: GCA_016164225.1. Lineage (NCBI taxonomy): Eukaryota > Metazoa > Arthropoda > Malacostraca > Amphipoda > Gammaridae > Gammarus > Gammarus roeselii. The sequence continues at coordinate 6,518 of SDVV010022337.1, read as the reverse complement.
GTAGAGTATGTTTATGTTTGTACATAGAACCGCTTCCTATGTTCAGGTTTATCGTGCCCTTCAGTAAGTTTCTTGTATGACTGAAATATGTCAGCTACCTATATTCAACTTCAAGTAACAGAACTATATAATAAATTATTTTCAAAAGGGTTCACTCGGTCCACGCACAAATGGGCTGGCGAACCTCATGAAATTTGTGTCTATAGGTCATTTACTATCAAATAGTTGAGATGGGAACAAAGCTATCATTCGAAAAGACAGCAACTGAACGGTAACAAATCAATAAAAAATATCGAAACAGAACGAGTCATACTGTGGCATTTACCTACTTGACACAACCAGTATATGTATTGAAATATCTGTCCTTTTGTAGCACATACGCTTGTTTAGTTTAGAACAAACTAAGCTCCAACTACGTTGAGCGCGTGAAGGTAAACGGCCAAAATAAACTATTGTTTGGGCAGGTACTGATGTCCAGTCATGATGTTGCATACTTTCTTCTCTCTCTCGATTTACAATCACGAACGGTCATGGGGAATTTCACTCATTTAGGGACGTGGGTCTTTGTGAATGGGTTTATAATGGGCAAGCAACATGTTTCGTCTATATCAGTCACACGTAAAATTCTATCGTCGTATAATTTAGCTTTGGTTACTGTGGAAATAATTAATAATGATAAACTTTGAATACTTATTCTTCCATAGTTGAGACAGAGTAACAGTAAGTTACAATGGCTTAGTGAGATAATGACGACTTTGTGTTAACGTCATAGGTTCAAATGGATTTACCTACGACCAATGCGCAAACTACTGTATAATGTATACTATTCGTGTTGTTCAAGGGCACGCAAATTTGGTCGAGTAATAAAACGAGGGATTATTCACATGAGAATGTCCCATTAGAGAAAACTAGATATCATTTGTGAGATGTCTACGTGCATCTGACTAAGTTGTATTAGAGTGAAAGACAGCATGGGCCATGTGCAAATGATTGAAATGTATGATTCGATTTTTTTGTAGTTGATATGTCGTATATGTGAAGAACATTGTAGTGAAAAGAATGTGTACGACAAAATACGATGAGATGGCAAAGTATTTCGGCACGTCCCGATGAATATTTGGTCACAAGAAATTCGTTTAAGTGAATTTATGTTCCTCACACTTGAGTCCCGCTGTCTGATGCATCTCATCTGTTCATCAATTAGATCCAATCGACCTCTCTGCGGTTCCCTGACCCACAGTGCATCCTGATAATAACATATTAGTGTACCGAGGAGTGAACAGCAGAGTATGTATGACAGACCAGTTTCCTGTTAAATTAGGAAGGGGTGTGAGGTGGGCAGTCCCATCATTTTTTTCCATCACGAACTGCCTTGTCTACCCACATGCAACGTGCCGCGTCCTGCTTGTCAAGATTCTGGCGCACAGGATGTTACGTCGGAATTTGGTATTTATGACTGTCTCAAGCAATTGTTTATTGAATTTTTCAAAATGACACATAGAGTGCGTTCGAGAAAAACTCCGCTAGCCCACCCAAGCAGTCCGTTGAGGAAAATGTTCTTCCGTATTCGCGATGTAGCAAATATTGACGTGCGAAAGAGCGGGAACTACTTGAAATATTGTGGATCTCGTGAGGAGCGAAAGAAGATTCACCGCCTCCACTCCAATAGCAGCGCCGTCAAGATTCCTCCAAAGGGGACACCAATGCCTCACCCTTCAAAATTTTTGAATTAGGCTTCTGTGGAAAGCCTGAGGTTTTATCTTCGAAGCTTCGTGAGCTCGAGTATGACATTCTGGTTTTAAGTAGTGTACGAACAGCCCGGAAACTTTGGAACGATAATAGCTACTTGCCTAAGTTGAAGAAGAAAAGTTGCTCTCAATTGCGTGACTCGTGAATGTGCCGCTCTCATCGCCGTCAATGAGTCACCAATAAATCAACTCAAAGAAATCCCTTCAACTCCTTCCTTGTGAAATTCATGCATTAATTAGCGCGTTTCACGCTATTTCTTTATCATTTCGTTATTTTACTTCTGTTATCAAGAGGATGTTAATTTGTGGAGTAAATCCAACAACGATACTTTACCGATTAAAATTTTACAAATCATGTCATAAAATATGGTTTGGATAGAACATTGTCTCCAATAACCGTTATTATGTGACAGCTCATCATGGATTTTTACCAAATTACTGTTCAATAGCATATAATTATCCATCCATTACTCATAGACTCAGTCACATCGACTGAATCCAATATATTCTTCTATTTCAACTTACACCAAAAACTGTCCCATGCACATATTCAATGAATGCACACCTCTTCACTCCACTCAACTTCCGTAACAGTTTTATTCAACTTTCAAAACTTCAAACAATCATGGGCAATGCCAATGTCATCATTTCCAGTCTCTAAAGCTTGGTCTATGTGACCACGCAGGATGCTCGGGATGTAGTGATTCGTTTGGTCTATGTGACCACGCAGGTTGCTCGGCATGTAAGGATTTGTTTGGTCTATGTGACCACGCAGGTTGTTCGGGATGCAGGGATTAATTTGGTCTATGTGACCACGTAGGCTGCTCGGGATGTAGTGATTCGTTTGGTCTATGTGACCACGCAGGTTGCTCGGCATGTAAGGATTTGTTTGGTCTATGTGACCACGCAGATTGTTCGGGATGCAGGGATTCGCTTGGTCTATGTTACCACGCAGGTTGTTCGGGATGCAGGGATTCATTTGGTCTATGTTACCACGCTGGTTGCTCGGGATGTAGTGATTTGTTTGGTCTATGTGACCACACAGGTTGTTCGTGATGTAGTGATTCGTTTCGACTGCCAATTAACCCAAAATGACGCACTCCAGCGGGAAAAGTCAATAAATGACGATACAAATGAGCGACTTTTACGATTTATTACTACTCCTTCTGATTACAACCGCCCTTATACACAATACTAATCATAGTAGTATTACTTCTTGTCGATAATTTGTCTCATCCCAACGTTCTCAGCCCCCATCCCGCCGCCTGCTCTCTCCAAAAATAACGCGGTACACCTTAATCCCCTGCTGGCATCACCTCGTTCAATTATGCTCCATCGAAAAACTAGTCGAACTAATTCATCTTAGAAAGGGAGCGTTTTTGCGTTCTGATGCTATTACAATAGACTGAACTGTTAAATTGGTTGAAGAAGTAATTCAACTCGCGGCGTGAAGAAGCAAGCATGCCCACAAGGACACCTGCAGAGACGTTTAGGTGTATCGCGACCTTAAAGGTACTTACATTCCACGTCATCGAAATTCTGTTTACAATTTATAACAATGGAATAGTGTCCATTTAATAACATGGCAATCATTCAACGCGTCAAAATAGTCAGATAAATTTTCTTCTCCTTATTAGTAATTACAACCTGAAGAAATGTGCACGAAGATCATTTTGGCATTCTGCATGTATGAACGCGTTCTATTACAACTGCTATTCAGTGCAAACTCTCCAAGCTGGTCTACTTCCATAGTAACAGGTGAGTTCTGCTGTATGATAGTTTGACTTCCTTTCAATATATACATTTTGCTCATTCACGTGATCGTTAAAGGTGCATTAAACTTCGAGCCATCGAAATCCTGTTTACAATTTATATCGGTGGGATAGGGCCCATTTAATAACATGACAGTCATTTCAAGCGTCAAAATGGTCTGATATAATTTCTGGAGCGTATTAACAATTACCATTTGAAGAAATGCACACGAACGACCAGCGGTTTGAAGAAGAAGAATATTTTGCCCTTTTGCTTGTGTGAACACGTTCTAGTACAATTAGTTTAGCTTCCTAATAAAATAGAAATTTTGCTCATTCCCATGATCGTTAAATTACTTTAATCAGCGGTCGCATGCAGCTGTTGAACTTGAACGCGCCTGCCTGGCAAATTGATTGTATTCTTCTTGGTCGAGAAAATCAGTTTTCTAAGGATATTTTTCAAACAATTTTTTCCTACAAAGCCGCTATCTGAAGAAGTATTAAAAATATTTATAAACACTAACACTAATCTAGCAAAACGAAGTAGGGAAAATTTCAAAGTCTAGTGCACCTTTAAATTACTTGGGTCAGCGGTCAAATTCAGCCGTTGACCTTGAACGCGGTAGCCTTGGCAAAATGATTAAAATATTTTTAGTTTTACACAACAGATAGCGGTCAAGAAAATAATGTTCCTAATTATACTTTCCCCTACTTTTATACAGAGGGCTTTTTGAAAAAATGATAACAGATTGTCTAACACTAACACTAATCTAACACTAATCTAGCAAAACAAAGTGGTGGAAGTTTCAGATGCTAGTGCACTTTTAAGGGAGTGTATTGAAGGAGAAAAATATCTCAGGTCTGTATCTTCAATTGTAAAGAGTCGAACTACTGTATAGGGTAAATATCTTCACTCAGGTGTTCACGCGATCCCCGCACAAGTGTTCACGCAATCATTTCACGTGGTCCTCACTCAAATGTTCATGCAATCCTTACACAAGAGTTCAAATTAAAGTATTTCATTTCTCAAAGTGAATGTGAACACTAAATCCCGCATCTGAATTTGAACACCTTAAAAATGTCCATAAAGAACGAGTCATTGTGTGTCATATACCTACTACAAACTATCAGAAAACAAATTGAAACATCTGAAAAAAAATTGTAGTACCTGTACCTGCTTCATTTGGAACAAACTATGCTCAAACTACTCATTGCGCGTTAAGACGAACGGCCAATATGAGCGAATGTTTAAGCTGGTACTGATGACCAATTTTGATATTGCTTTTTATCTTCTATTTCTCAATTAACATTCACAAATAGTCATGATTGAATTTGCTCATTCAGAGGTGCGAGTCATTGTACATAGGCCTATAATTAACATGCACCGTATTTCATCTAATGGATGCAAACGTCATTTTTCCCAAAGTCAAATTTTGCTTCCGTTACCGTGAACATTAATAACTGTGATAAGCTTCCCGCATTCATCGAGAAGTACCGAAGTAGAATCAGTAAGTTATGGAAATTCCCTCCTATTACCATAGTTTTCTGTAATCATCAGAAACTTATTACTAATAATTCGTGAATATTGCGTGAACTACTGTGTAATGAACAAGACATGTTGATTTAGTTCGCTCAAACTTGGTCAGAGAATCAAAATATCCCAGTATCTACGATAAAGCATAACCTGTCAAACTTACCAATATATGATTGGATATGTGTGTACTCATGACTTCCTGCGCAATACAAACATAGTTGCAGATGTTGTACGATTGTACCTAGCAATTCTTACGCCGAGGCTCGGTGGTAATGAGTCATTCGATTTTCCATAGCTGTCATGTCGTATGAGAAACGTTGTTATGAATACAGAATACACGTCTAATGTAACATTTGAGAGCAAAATATGTTGACAAATCACGCTGCATACCTAATCGAAAGAAGTTCAGTTGGAGTGAATGATAATTCCGCACACTCGCCTCCAACAGTCATATGCATCTCATCTATTCATGTGTTGCAACCTCTTTGCTGCTCCCTGATCCCCAACGACGCGCTGTACGTACAATTGTAGTTAACAGAACAAGTACACAGAAGAAGCCCGTGTTGATATTTAATGACCAGGGATGGACGTCAAAACATTAATATGACTTGAACAATAACGATGCATCGATCCATGCACATATTTAAGCTATAACGATTACACTCATACATCAATTGCTTAATAAACGATATCAATAACGATGTAAGTATTGTCGATACTTTTTATCAATACCTTTCAACAATAAATATTGAACAGCAGTTAATGGTAATTCTTGGATGTTTCTTGGATTATAACATACAATGAAAACTTGATCTCTTCTGCTACATTGGAACTTATTCGGTTAATATAAACCTTAGTGAGCAGCGTGCCTGTTGTAAGGCAAGAGTATTGTCTCTCTATTGATGCCGTGATTGCTAGAACTGGATAAGGATGATGAATAATGCGTTTTTCATGCAAAACAAAACTATATTTTTCCCAGAACGAAATATGAGTCATCACGAATGGAATGTCATGAAATAGGACTTGTTCACAGAAATCTGCATTGAACTGCAAATTTGCTTTATTAAAATGAATTTCAAATGACAAGTGCCAGGGTATTAACATCAAAGTATACTCAGCTTTTATTTTTTTCTTCCACGATTAGGCTATTGTTGTTGTGATGAGAAACCTCGGCTTCGTTACCTCGAGTGAGACATTCTGGTTTTAAATCGCGTACGAACAGTCCGAAAACGAATGGAACAAAAAGAGGCTGCTTGCCTGACTTGAAGAAGCAAAGTTGCTATCAGTTGCGCTACGCTTTAGTGAGCCTCTCACATCGCTGCTAGGGGCATGCCGCTCACATCGCTGCTAGGGGCATGCCGCTCACATCGCTGCTGGGGGCATGCCCCTCACATCGCTGCTAGGGGCATGCCGCTCACATCGCTGCTAGGGGCATGCCCCTCACATCGCTGCTAGGGGCATGCCGCTCACATCGCTGCTAGGGGC